>LWEC01000508.1:0-149034 GCA_002116305.1 Penicillium italicum | reverse complement strand
AGTATAGAGGTGAGAGGAAGGCGGTAGAAAAGGCGGTAAACAAAATTATATGGGTTGGCGCGATGGCGTCTAAAACCTGCCGTAGACCTTGATGGGATTTTTCTTGGCTGCATAAATCTGCCGATTTCACAACCCCTGCAGTTTGCTTCCACAAGGAACACAAATACAAGATCTTGAAGAGAATAATACAAAGGATGTTGAGATTCGATTCTGAAACGTGGATAAATTCAAGTGATAAAAGCATTGTCGATCGCACATGAACACCTACAAAGTAGGCCCCTGATTGCATGTACGGAGTACACCATGACTAGTTAGGGTTTGAGGCCACCTAGGACTGCAGGTGGCAGAGTGGTCGCTTAGTCAGATTCGATGACGTTCACGGGTTCACAGCCTCAGGGTCTCAAAGTCCCAAGTCAACCCTAGAGATTTGGAAGCTTTGACCTTTCATTCTTCACAATCATGTCTTCCAGAATTGGCACACAGATGTTCCGTGCATTCAGAGCTGCACCACGGCCCTCGTGGTCTGCGCAGGTGCCTCGTGCGCCCGCTTTCCGCCGCTTCATCTCGGCGAAGATGGAACAGCCGCGTCTGCGCCTGGGCTCAATTGGTATAGTCTCAACAGGACTGCATTTGCCAAGACACCATACTAACATATGATAGCCCCCAACTTCAAGGCACTGACCACCCAGGGCGAGATTGACTTCCACGAGTTCATCGGTGATAAGTGGACCATCCTCTTTTCACACCCTGCAGACTTCACGCCTGTATTTCTCACCAACATGTTCTACGAAGATGCGGAACTAACACGGAATTAGGTGTGTACAACTGAATTGGGCGCCTTCGCCCGGCTTCAGAATGAGTTTGACGCACGCGGGGTCAAGATGATCGGATTGGTACGTCCCCACCATTTGTAACTTGTAACTCATACAGAGCCTTAGCTAACGTCCTCTTTCTCTCCAGAGTGCCAACGAGCTTGGTTCCCACGACCAGTGGATCAAGGATATCAACGAAGTCGGCTCCACACAAGTCCAATTCCCAATCATTGCCGATGCCGACCGCAAAGTTGCCTTCCTTTACGACATGATCGACCAGGATAGCCTTGGACAGAAGGAAATCGCGTTCACTATTCGCTCCGTGTTTATTATCGACCCGAGCAAGAAGATCCGCCTGACCATGATGTACCCCGCCTCCACGGGCCGAAACTCCGCTGAGGTCCTGCGGGTCATCGACTCCTTGCAGACCGGTGATAAGAAAGGTGTAACTACCCCGATCGACTGGAACGTTGGTGATGATGTCATCGTGCCTTCCTCCGTCAGTACTGCGGATGCCAAGAAGAAGTTTGGTGAAGTTCGCGAGGTGAAGCCTTACTTACGCTATACCAAGATCTAAAGATGTGGATATGTACTCCGTTAAACGCATGAAATTGAGCAGCCACCATTTCAATGTTGATCAAATGGGTGTCGCGTGTTCTATTTACAATAACAATAATATTCAGCCGCTTATGCGGCCTTGTCATGTCTTTTTCAGTGGTCTTTTGGAAGTACTTTTGTGTATCTTTTTAGATTTCTTTTCAGATATCCCTTTGATAGACAGTTTCGCCCATATTTATGCAGTAGCTAGAAGATAGGCAGTGAAAGTGACTGAAAATTAGTAAACCAATTTTTCCTGTGTAACCTGTGATATGATATCTTGATGAATTACTCCGTACAACTGCTGTATTAACGAAAGAAAATGTACTTCATGAGTAGAGAAAAGAGGGCACATGCTGGGTTACATATTAAACTATTGAAGCCCCCGACACTTGTATCTTATAAAGAGGGTGATCCGGGGCTACTAGTACCTATGTTATGCCCCGAATCTATATGCACGTCTATCAGCATTGCGGTTTCTTGTCCAGCAGGCCTCGGCCGTGCAAGTGAATTCACTAGTAGACTAGTCACGAGCCGATCCTTGAACGATTATGACAAGGTGACAAGGCCTCAGTGTTCACCGCACTGCCAAGTGCAATGTTAACAGGATCTCATAACAATCCTCGTCGAATCCAGCAAGGATCATCCCGTGAATATATCTTTCCCCGAGATGTGCACGGGGGCGTTGGTATTTCCCTGTTCTTGGCAAGTAATCCCCCGTCTGTAGTTTCCTTGTAGTCCCCCGGGGATCCTGAAATCTTGCAGATTCGATTCTGCGGGAAACAATGCACTCACTCTCTTGACTAGCCCATACGTAATCTTATCTTAAATACTTTGTTTTCTGTGTATCGCGAATCCGTCGCCATGGCTCCTTGGGCACATCTAGCTCTAATCTCTTTTTTGAACCCGATTCTCCTGGCTTCCTCAGTACCAGACGAATCCGAATGTACAACACACCTGCGCACGAGAGCAGCAGAAGGCTATGAATCACCCCCGTACTATCCCACCCCTCCGGGAGGATGGATTCCCGACTGGAGTGAAGCCTACTCCAAAGCGCATCATCTCGTCAGCAATATGACGCTGGCTGAGAAGGTTAATCTGACCACAGGCACTGGCTTCTTCATGGGACCCTGTGTAGGGCAGACAGGCAGCGTGCCACGCCTAGGTATTCCCAACCTGTGCCTCCAAGACAGCCCTCTGGGAATCCGCAATTCGGACCACAACACTGCCTTCCCGCCTGGTATTACGGTTGGCGCAACATTTAACAAAGACCTCATGTTTGAGCGAGGTGTCGGGCTCGGCGAAGAAGCTCGCGGCAAGGGAGTCAATGTGCTCCTGGGACCATCCGTGGGAGCACTTGGACGCAAGCCACGCGGCGGACGGAACTGGGAAGGCTTCGGTGCTGATCCCACTCTGCAGGCCTTTGGTGGTGCCCAGACTGTGAAGGGCATGCAGAGCACCGGCGCTATCGCGGCTCTTAAGCATTTCATTGGTAATGAGCAGGAAATGTACCGCATGAGCAGTGTTATTACCAAGGGCTATTCGTCTAACATTGATGATCGCACGTTGCATGAGCTGTACCTCTGGCCTTTTGCCGAGGGGGTTCGCGCGGGTGTAGGGTCCTTGATGACAGCTTATTCCGATGTGAGTCTTTCCAAGTCCTTTTTTTTGGCGTATCTTCCTGACATCTAATAGGTCAATGGATCTTCATGCTCCCAGAACAGCAAATTGATCAATGGGATTCTCAAGGATGAGCTTGGATTCCAAGGATTTCTGATGACGGATTGGCTGGGTCACTACTCTGGCGTTGCGTCCGCCATAGCTGGGTTGGATATGGCCATGCCTGGCGATGGAGCAGTTCCGTTGTTCGGAGATTCATACTGGGGCCCTGAGCTGTCTCGTTCAGTTTTGAACGGCAGTGTTCCTGTCGACCGTCTCAACGATATGGTATGTGATCCGCTATGTGGTGATTTCCCTCATATCTAATGTACGGGTCTAGGTTCAACGTATCATTGCTACTTGGTATAAATACAAACAGGATGAAAACTATCCCTTGCCAAATTTCTCCACCAACACCCAGGAAAAGGAGGGCCTGATCTACCCCGGAGCACTATTTTCTCCATCTGGTATTGTTAACCAATTCGTCGATGTGAGGGGTGACCACAACATCACCGCGCGAGCTGTTGCACGGGAAGCAATTACTTTGTTAAAGAACGACATGGAACTTCTTCCTCTGCATAGCAATGATTCTCTCAAGATTTTCGGCACAGATGCTGGTGGGAATCCAGACGGTGTCAACTCCTGTGCCGACCAAGGATGCAACAAAGGCGTTCTGACCATGGGCTGGGGCAGTGGCACAGCCAGACTACCCTATCTCATCACACCCCAAGAGGCAATCTCTAATATCAGCAAGAATGCCGAGTTTTATATCACCGACAAATTTCCCTCGGATGTTGCCGCCAATGCCAATGATATTGCCCTTGTTTTCATCAGTGCCGATTCAGGTGAAAACTATATTACAGTCGAAGGAAACCCAGGAGATCGAACTGTAGCTGGGCTCAATTCTTGGCATAATGGCGACGATCTCGTGAAAGCCGCAACAGAGAAGTTTTCCAATGTAGTCGTGATTGTCCACACCGTTGGGCCCATCCTGATGGAAGAGTGGATTGAGCTCAAGTCCGTGAAAGCGGTGCTTGTGGCACATCTCCCCGGACAAGAAGCTGGCAATTCCCTTACCGATATCCTCTTCGGTGACTTTAGTCCAAGCGGTCATATGCCATATACTATTCCCCGCAGTGAAGATGATTACCCGGATAGCGTGGGCTTGATCAGTCAACCATTCGGTCAGATCCAGGACACCTACACTGAGGGGCTATACATCGACTACCGCCATTTTATCAAGGCCAATATCACACCTCGCTATGCCTACGGCCACGGTCTCTCCTACACTACCTTCAACTTCTCCCAGCCTGCACTGTCAACAGAAACTCCGCTAGACTCAGCCTACCCAGCTGCACGACCCACCAAGCTGCCAACCCCCTCCTACAACACCAGTATTCCTGATGCGTCGGAAGTCGCCTGGTCCTCTGCCAGCTTCACCCGCATCTGGCGCTACCTCTACCCCTACCTGCTCAACCCGCAGTTGATTACTGCTACGAAGAAGTACCCCTACCCGGACGGCTACAGCACCGAGCCGCATGCAGTCCCCCGTGCTGGAGGTGGCGAGGGCGGAAATCCTGCTCTCTTCGAGACTGTTTTCTCTGTCCAGTTGGAGATCCACAATACGGGTAAACGAACCGGAAAAGCTGTTGTCCAGCTGTATGTTCAACTTCCCTCTAGCCTGGGACTGGACACGCCGGCCTTGCAGCTCCGACAGTTTGAGAAGACACAGGAGCTTGTACCTGGTCAGAGTGAAACGGTCACGCTGCACCTTACTCGGAAGGATGTTAGTGTTTGGGATGTTGTAGTGCAGGATTGGAAGGCGCCTGTCTATGGAGAGGGCATTAAGATCTGGGTTGGGAATAGTGTTGCTGATCTGCCTGTTCTCTGTGTAGTTGGAGGAAAGTGTTCGATTCAATAAGAGAATGTTAATGCTTTGCGATGAACTGTTCACTTGATTACTTGTATATGATTACTTGTCTATATTGTCAATTGTAAAGCGTGTGGGAATTATGTTCAAAGCCTATTTTCTCGAGAAGACACGACACACTCAGTAGCATTGCAGAATCTTAGAAAAAAATCCATATGCTTCCGTAAAATCGCTTACACTGAGGTCCATTGTATTGAGTACTTTCATAATCGCATCAACGAGTCGCTTAGTCCTTCTATCTCGTTGGCGGAAAGGTCAGATGACTTTGAATTGGGTGCGCAGGTGGTTGTGTTTCCTGGAGAGAAGTTCCTGGGATCACTTCCAGCAGCATTCATACCGAGGTTTACGCTCCTGATCGCTCCCATTAGCAAAAAATCTTAGTTCCCAAGGGACCTACAGCTCCCGGGAGCGGAAAATATAGTTCCAGTATGTGAGAAGTGGGAAAAACAACTCTTTTTGCCCAGATTTAATTTTTGTTCTATCTCGCCAACCAAGGGCCTACAGGCTCTCAAAATTAGTTCAAACTCTTTCTAACTTCCGGCTCTATCTTTTGATCCTATTTTCATAGGCATTGAAGGATGGCTGTCGCCGGTGGTGGAAGAAAACCGCACTCGCCCCCTAAGATAGAGTTTTCAAAGGCCCCTAAGAAACCATACAACCACTTTAGCACTATAGAGGAGCTCGCTTAGAGTGCTAGAGAGGTACTAAATACGATAGAAAATGACGGAAGAGGTAAGATATATATTATTAACTTTGTTAAATCCGTTAAATAGTACGTATTAAACTCCCTAAAGGGGGATAAACCGTAGGTTCAGGTCATGGTAAAGGTACAAGAGGCACTCGACCGACTCGATAAGCGAATAGAAACCATCGAGAAAGCGACAGTAGTAGCGCCGTTAGTACCGCCCATAAGTAATTCGAACGACTTAGTAGCCTTCTAGGTATAGCTCTAGAAATAGGGATAGGGAACCGGCTCCGGTCCCCCCCTATCTCTCCCGATAAGTAACGGATTATCCTCGATCGGAGTTTCGCTAGCTAAGCTCTACGAAGATTGGGAGATTATTGTTAAGATTCGTAATAGCGATACCCGTAAAACCCTCCGCCGGCGCATACTAAGGGAGATCGTTAAGTAGGCTAAGAGGATATAGGAGTAAGCCGCCTAGAGGAAAGCTAGTACCCCCCTTAGTAGTAGCTACCACTTCCTAGCGGCGAAAGTTCTCCCCTCTAGAGATATAAAGATGATAGCGAATAACGCTTCTAGTACGGAGTTACTACGAAAGTATACTAACGGCTAGTTAAAGTCATTCGGCCTAGTAGTATATATTAGGAAGCTAATATAGGGGGTAGTAGTATGTGGTATCGATACGAAGACGATACTACTTATACTAGAATCGATAGCGGGGATAGCGAAGGAGCTAGTACGCTAGAATAGCCACTCCTAGGGTAATTCTAAGAGAGAGGTTAAGATCCTCTACCTTAACTAGCTAGTTAAACCTAGTAAGCGTCGTAAAGGCTCTATTATCATTAAATTCACTAATCTAGTAGTTACGAACTAAGTAATCACGTAGGGAACACTCTAGTAGTACTAAGTATACTAAACTACCCACTTCTACTAAGAAAGACGTTCGAAGCTATACCTAAAATATTAGAAACTAGGATATATATACTTATAGTATTTAAACGAATACTAGTATAGCTACTATATAAAGTAATACCTAACCTAGGAGTATACTAAGTAAGGGGATATCGAAGTGAAATACGCTAATTATAGCGGAGGCCATAGGCTAATAAGCGATACTTACGAAGTAAGAATAGTAAGCGAAGGAGGAGGTAAGACTAGTACTAACTAATAGCCCTCTATACTATTATATACCGCTTCACTTTCGTAGGGAGGCTACGAAGAGTAGTACCACTACCTCCTAGTCTTAATAGGGACTTAATACCTTAATCTATACTCCGTAGTAACTGGTATAGCGTATAGTAATAATATATCGGATAGTACCTATATCGAATCGGATAGTGATTGTATCGCATCCGATAAAGAACGTATCGCATCCGATAGAGGATATAATATAATAAATAATAATAACGTTAATAGCTCTTATAAAGGCTAGGATAAATACCTACTTCCTAATACCTATATCGAGCGAAATTTGGAGGATATATATAAAGGTTAGGGTAGAGAAGCCTTAACGGAGAAAGGAACCTAGCCACGTTATACGAACTAGATCAAGAACGTTAGAGGATAACAATCTACCTACTATACCAGAGGAGCTCACTAAAACTACCTTAGTAGTAAGCTAGTCGGCTTGATCTTTAAGGTTATAAAACCAAGAAATTATATAGTTTATAATAGATCTAGAGAAGTAACTCTAGATATCATATAAAAAGAGGAGGATAATAGTACTAGCTAATAATATAGCGGAGGACTATATTATAGAAGAGTAACCCTAAACGATATAGCGATACTAGCTAGTATAATATAAGGTAGTTAAAATCGATAATAATATAGAAGAGGAGTTCTATAATACGTTAGAGTATAGCGATAATCTAGGAATAGATACTAACATAAATAATACTACTATATCTTAATAAATCACTTCTAAATAATTTAGTATAATATATATAACGTATATCTAGTCATAGCCTTATTTCTATTAGATAAAATAGTTTAAAAAGCGGATATAATTATAGTCTAGGAACCCTAGATTAACTCTTAATTAGTAATAACCTACTACCTAAATAAAGCTACTTACTAATTAGTCTTCCTAAAGCTAGAAGAATAAGTAAGGGTCTATCTATTCGTATCGAAACGGATCGATCTAGGCTCCTAGTCATATAAAATAGTGTTAAAAGGATACTAGCTACTAAAACTACGGAGGAACTACCATTACTTAGATAGATAGACTAACCTCTTTATATATAATATATATAATAATAACGATAGTAGAACGGTCGAAAAGTTTAATAGAGAGCTTACTTAGAGACTATACGTAGAATATATCCTGATTGGGGATATAAACCTATACTACCTAATATAGAGCGGGATAGGTCCTAAAGCGAAAGGGAGTATAGCGGTAAAGAGACTTCTAGATATCGTAGGGACTTATAACCTATTATTAACGATAGAGGCTAGATTACCGATATAGCGAAGAAACGAATAGGAATCGGTCCTAGATCTTACTTTTATTAGTGATATACTAGTAGAAAGGGTAGTTAAATACCGGGTTAGGAGCGATTATAGTTTAGATTACTACCTAGTAGTAATAACGATTAATATCGCTACCCTACTATTCGAACCACTAAAGAAGAGAAACTAAAAGGCTATAGATAATAAGAAGCTAATAGAGTTCATTAAGCGATAACTTACTAATACCACTACTACCACTAACCCTAAAAATCCTATAACAGCCGATAAAGTAGAAGCTAAGTACTAGGTATTTATAAAAATCATTAACGAAGTAGTTAATATCTCTATACTATAGGCGATCTCTTCGTAGTAGGCGAATCCTAGTTTTATACCGGAATACTAAGAAGTAGTTAAAGAAGTATAGTAACTCCGCCGCCGATATAAACGAATAGGGAACCTATACGATAAAGAGCTATATAAAGTAGTAAGAAACTAGAAGACCTAGCTAATTAAGATCGCCCTCTATTAATACTACTGCCGTAAGGTATAGAAGGTTATTAAAGAAGGGCCTAGCGGTATATAGAGGATAAGTAAATAGGTAAGGAACTAGTAAGGAGCGTATAACTAAGGGGTTACGCTATTAATTAAGATACTAGGTTCGGAGAACTTAGCGGAGATAGTTAGAGAGAAAGTAGCTACCTTCTAGTAAGCTTTCTTCCTAATACCGCTACTAGTAGATCTCTCTAATATCGATTTAATAATAACTAGTTATAATCCAATAGAGATTAATTATAATCCGACGGAGAGTAACCGTAATCTGATAGAGTCTAACCGAGGACTAATTTAATTCCTAGAGATTATATACTAAGAAATTAAGTAGGTAGTTAAAGCCTTACTACTAGATAAGGCGCTAAGGGAGGATAGCCTTCTAAACTCACTTTAGTATAAGCTTATTAAGATCCTAGCGGCACTTAATACCATTTCTTAAATCTATAACGCCTATATACGGCTTGGTACTAACCTAATATACTTCTAGAAATCGATTATAGTGGTTCTATATAAGGCTAGTAAGTAGGACTACTAGCTCGCGAAGTTATACCGGCTAGTTACGCTTCTTAATATACTTAGTAAGTTCCTTAAGGTAGTAGTTACTTAATAGATAAGTTACGTAGTAGAAATATATAAACTACTCCTAGATATATATCTTAGCGGAAGAAAGGGGATCTTAGTTAACCACGCCATTTAACAAATCATCGGCTAGATACGGAGAGCTTAGGGGAATAATAAGATAGTAAGTATACTACTATTTAATATCTCTAGAGTATATAATAACGTTTCTTATAAAAGGTTACTCTATAACCTCTATAAAAGGGGACTTAGTTAGCTCGTACCTTAGGTAAAAGTATTCCTTATATCCTAAAGTACTAGAATCTATATACTAGAAGGGGTATCAGAGAGTATCCCTACACTAACTAGTATCCTATAGGGATTACCTCTCTCTCTAATCCTATACCTAATCTATAATATAGATCTAGTAAAGGGCTATAAGGGTATAAAGATAAGTGGATAGGTAGATAACATTACCTTTATTATTATTAGGAAGGATAAGTATAAAACTATCTTAAAGCTAGAAAAGGTATACCGATATACCGATACCTAGGTAGCTAGGCATACCTTAGTATTCGATCCTAAGAAGTACACCCTTATCTACTTTATTAACCTAGAGTCGGATAGGGAGGGAAAGTATACGCCGCTAATACTATAGAGTACCATAGTATAGGCCACTATAATAGCGGAGCGGTACCTAGGGGTCTAGCTAGACCTAGGGTTAACTTTCTAGTACTACTAGTAGTAAATACTTACTAAGGTAGGGGTTAGTCTATAAACACTATAGGGGCTAACTAGGTCTATATAGGGGGTATCTCTCTCCGCTATACGTACTATCTACCAAGTAGTAATAATTCCGCAGATACTCTTTAGAGTAGCTACCTAGCATTCACCCCTTACCACCATAAAGAGAGAGAGAAGCTATATAAAGCAGTTTACAAGCATATAGTCGAGAGCAGCATATTTAATAAGCAGTACTTTTAAAATAACTACTAGGGAGGCACTAGATATTAAACTATATTTACTACCTATACAGCAGCAGCTTAACCGGCTAGTCTAGTTAACTACTATCCATATACGTATAGGCCCAGCATACGTAGTACTAAGGATAATACTAAAAGAGAGAGGATACATATAAAAGTAGAGGGGGGGATAGATACCAATAGAAGCCCAGACCTAGAAAAAGGGTAGCTACCTTACTACACTCCTAACAGCTTTAGCGAGTGACTAGGAGGGTAGGAAGGCATACATCTAGGCACTATAGAGCAAGCCACCAAAGGTATATATCGAGGAGAGAGAGTAAACAAAAAACACACACAAGCGAATCACCGAACAGCTCTATATACCAGTAAGGCTCTACACTAATAGGAGCGGGTATCAAGGCAGTATTAGGGCCGTAGTATACCTAGTATACCTATATAGTCGGAATAAAGCCAGGCTATATAATATAGGGACTAACGATAACGCCACAGTATACGCCGTAGAGCTACGCGCTATTAAGATAGCATTAGAAGTTATCAAAGAAAGGTTCAATAATAATAATAAATAGCGGGACTATCTAGTAGAGAGTAGAGTAGTTATCTTTATAGATAATCAGGCAGCGCTTAAAGCCATCTAAAACCCACAAATACCATCTAGCTAGGTATATCTTAAAGGGTATCTCCGGCTATTAGAATGGTACAATAATAAAATCTAGGTAGAGCTACGCTAGGTCCCTACACATAAAGGCATCCTAGGGAATAAGACTACCGACATATATACAAAGGAAGTAGCTACCACTATCGAGACTAACATTTATGATACTAACACTAATACTAACACCAATACTAATACTAATACTAATACCAATACTAACACTAATACTAACACTAATACTAAGGGTAACACTAATACCAATACCAATACTAATACTAATACCACTATTATCAACCATAACCGATTTATCCGGCTTACTACCGTAGTAAGTAAGAGTATAAAGTAAGAATCAACGATCGCGTAAGAGAAGGCATAGATAAAGGGAGGATTAAGGAGGATAGCGAGGAGGATAAGAAGGATAATTAAGGCGCTAAGTAAGTTAAATTTAACTTATTAGAAGGGCCTACGGAAAGCGATAATATTAGTTTTAATCTAACTCTGTATAGGTATCATCGGGCTTACTAAATACCTATCCAAAATCAAGCGAAAAGACTCACTATACTATTAATATAACTTAGGAAATCAGAGTATAAAGCACGTTTTACTAGAGTGTCCGCTTCTAGAAGAACTACGGTCAGAGATAGTAGAGGAATTATACGAAGTAGGGGTATCGATAACGCTTAGGGTATAAGCAATATTAATAGAAGTAAAAGCGGCGCCGATTATAGTAAAATTTATAATCGTATTAGGACTCCTAGGATAGTTTTAGTTAGTAGACTTAATCACCATAGGTAGGGAGAAGGGGGTAAGGGATAAGGATTATAATCCGATTAAGGACTATTATAATCCGACAGAAAACAACTTAAACTAAAACACTACGAGTATCGGAGACATAGGAAGCACGATATAATAGCCGGGCGCTAGGTCCGCCGAGGTCACCTTACACTAACGTATATAGAGAATAACGTACGCTACCGACGAAGACGACGAGGTATAGCGCCACGATCCGAACCTATTCGTATATAATCTACCGGAGTGATATAGTAAGTAAAGTAAACCTAGTAGTCCTAGTGATATAGGAACTCGGTAACTTAGGGAGCCAAATAGAGAAGGGGAGAGATAAAGAAGTAAGGGAGTGAAAGGTACATTATAGAGAGGAAGGGGACACTCTGCGCTCGCGGGGGCGGGAAACCATCTATACTAGGCAGATGGCTGCTTTCGTTACATTTATTTCTTTTATCTTATTTGCATTACGCCGGCCGGTTTGTGGCCTTACTTTTCAGGTAGCGGGACCTCGAGAAATCGAGTCCTGTCTACAGGGTGGATTTGCATACTGGGAATGCACCACCATTTATCGTCGGGAGCGGGCTCTGGGACGTAACCCCCGCATAGCAGCATGTATGTAATAGCGAGCTAAATCGGGTCAATGAATTCATCATCATCATCATCATCATCATGTGAGAAGTGGGCCTTGGCTGCCGCGATATCTGGGTTTTTGGCCCACACTGCTAACGGGCACGCTTATGACGTCGATATTTAACTGCACCTAAGAAGTTATCGGTATAGCTTTTTATAAACGAGGATTAAGGAGCTGATCGACAAGGATCACCCGTTGGAAAAATAATTTAACCGAAAGCTACTACATGGAAATAACACGGACAAACTATTATCCTGTGTGATAACTGTCTATAAAGCCAGTTACCCCTTTCTAGCATCACTCACCCATATTTCGCCGTATCGCCCAATCACCACAATCGAGGAAGTTTTCTTTAATCACCTACTGATATCTGTCGAGCTGTGTTTTTTTCCTTATCCCGCTCATTCTTCGCTTTAATCTAGCTTGAACAAAATCTCATCTTCTCGCCTGCTTAAACGCCAGCATTGTTCAACATGAGTTCTGAGAACCAGGAATACTCAGTCGATCAGGAGATCATCTATTTCTTCCAAAAGACTTCTACAGACCGCTTGTCCTGTGATGATCGAGCACAGAAACTCGTGGGAGGCACTGTAACCCCTGTTGCAGTGCAAGGCGTTTGCAGTTATTCTGTGTATGCAGGTCCCAACCACGAGTATGTGGTTCAGTTCCGACTAAGGTCTCTTGGGCTGAAGACAGAAATTGCAAATATTGCCAGAAATCTATATGGATCCTTGGTGCCCTCCGTATCCTATCACGGTCAGATTGGAGAAGATGATATCAGTGGGAAGGAACCTCTCTCTGTCTATGTTATGAATCGGGTGAAAGGCATTAGCCATCTCGATTTTATCCTTGCGCATAACCTCCCAGAGAATTCGCCTGAGTACTTTACCTGGAGAGAGAATCTGATCACCGACGTTGCTAGGTATGTTTAGGGTTAGCTATTATATGATAATGACCTAACTTAAAATGTAAAAGGCACTTTGCTCTCACATGGAAGAACCCACAGAATGTCGACCGATCGTTCTGTGAAAATCTCTATCAAAGATATGACGAAGACCTACGGCGACTCTTAGCTGCTCTACCTGATCGCTTCCACCCAGTCATCCAACAATCGATTGACGCTCTGCCTGCCATTTTTTCGTTGCCTATGGTCCTTCTTCACAAGGATTTTGGTATATGTAATGTCATGGTTGATGCCGATAATAACCATCTAGTCGGAATCATTGACTGGGCCGAAGCGGAGATTGGTCCCTTCGGAACGAACCTCCATTCTCTCCAGCAGTTTATGAGCAAATATCGTCTTGGTGTTGGCTGGGTTCGATATGGTAATTATGACACTTTAAACACCAATTTTTGGAATATCCTTTCCGCAGGCGCTGGGGGTCTCGAGGAGGAGACGATCCGAACGATAAAATCTGCCATGATTGTCGGCCTTTTGCTTTCCCATGGATTTACAAGCCGCCTTACCAATATGCCGAAGCCTGAGCCTATCCGCGATAATGAAAGCGGAGCTTATGAAATGCTTGGTTTGGATGGCCTACTCATCGTTCCTGCTACGAAGCTGTGAGTTAAATTTGGGAATTTTTCAGTGAGAAGCGGCCATATATTATGAAATTTGAAATTTGAAATTTGAAAGAGTGAATAAGCTAGCTAGCTTAGTGAGTCAACACGTAAGTTATCTGGGAGAACATCAGAGCACACCGGCCTCGGTAAGAGCCACTTTCAGTTCCTCGACATTATCCAACTTCGGAAGGGGCTTCCCGGCGTTAAAGACTTTGTGATTGCCAGAAGTCATTTTTGAATGAACTTCGCCTGAGGTGCAAACCCGCGGGCTCCCGTTAATCGACTTGAATCGCCAACCCGTAATACGGGATATCACTACGTTCTTAACGAGTGAGGAATCCAGTATGATAGTTGCTTATTCGAGAATGAGCTCCGACATAGAATGGTCACTGCAATCCAGAATTTAAAGGCCGATGATGTCCTGAAGATTGGTTTTGACAATGTATTTAAGGAAATCAGTAAGGAAGCTATAGCCAACACTGGATAGGTCGGGGAGAGGCCCATCCTGGAGTTCGTAAGGACAGAGCTCATTCCCAGCGAGTGTAAAAATGTGTCCATAAACATTCAGGGGATTGATCTCATCAATCTTCATAGTCTTGGTCCACCGAAGCGCAGGGTTCTCAAAGTTGGTGCCAACCATAACGGTGTTTTCGGGGATCTCAAAATGGCCATGAATTAAATGAATCCCTAAGACCTTCTCAGCATTGTGGTGGACGAATAATGCCGCAAGGTTGGCAATGTGCTCGTCCGAAACAGCAGGCTGAGCAGCGTCGTCAGGGAGCTTGTTGTACCTGCAAGAGGTTAGCTATCTTCATTTGAACGAGATACGAATGGGACCACTCACAGAGTACGGCTCCTACGGAGATCTTAGATCTGCAGAGCCTTGCCAAGGATAGGAAGAGCAGGAGCTGTAGCTACTAGAGCTGCCATGATGAATCTTTAGGTATCTCGATGGATATTACAGCTAGTCTGAAGACTTCGTGTGATACCTCAAGAACGAAAGATTAAGAGGGTTCTAAGGTCTTATTTATGTTTCGAAACAGGGAGGGGTTATAGGGAGCCTCCTGGTAGGCAGCTGCCGCAGTTCTTGTGCCTCCGACTAATACCGATATGGAAGTCTCATGGCCAATCAAGTTCTTTTGTCTCCTCGTGGCTTTCATTCGATATATGGGCTGTCGTGCAATCAGCAACGTAGCAAGCATCCTAGACCTTGAAAGCCACTAGTATGGCATGCTTTGCCAACTTCAAAACCTACGTGTACGCGCGCAATTGGAGTCATCGTCCGTGTCTTAGGGATCTAGACTGAGAGGCTACATAAACTGAGCGGGGAAACCTGTCCAAGAAACAAGAATACTACGCCTCACAGAGGTTCCAGTGCGGCGGGATGCTTTGATTTGGGCCTGGCCCAGCGGGATATAATGAATTGCGTGTGATTAGCTGGAGGTAGGCGCCAACGTGAAACATTGTGCATTAGCGCGAGGCTGTGTCGTCGACCTCACATGAGAAACACGCTGGTTCCACATGATAAATAAATGTGCTGACGCCATTTGGAGCCTTGTTATTGCCCTACTCACTTCTTATCTGCAGAATTTGGACTTGTGCAAATCTACAACAGTCTATCTTATTGAAATTTGTGGGGAATAATACAGGTCATTTTCCCACGAGACCATAACAAAAACCTCCGTTCCTGTTTAGGGCCTAGGGGGGCCGGCCATATTCCTAGTTCGACAAAATTCACCTTTCTCCTCCCAATAATTTTACCGTATATCTTTGCGTAGTATTTTAAATTGTATTTAACAAGTCCTTTAATTTTGTTTTTAATTTTGAATATTTTTTTAAAAAAAAAACATGGCTATCAACTTTCATATCTCAATTTTTCTAGGCCCCCTGTGAAGGGGTAGAGCGGCCAAAGGTCAAATGCCTGATTTTGTAAGGTTGGTGCCTCAATATGCCTGAAGTACAGACCTCTTTTGACGCCACTCTATACCGTGTAGTGTAAATTGAACCTATTGTCGAGTACTATGTCGCAACACATGGTTGAAACCGGGTATTATACCATAAATATCATGTGAATTCGAGTACATCCCTAATACCAGACAAAAGTACAGTATCTATTGAGATTAGTCATTGATGATGTTAGGTCCTATTTATTTACTCTTCGGATTTGTTTCAAACCTCATGCTTCAAATGAAGTTTACAGAAATATAGAACAGATAAATATATTGCCAAGAATCTATACGCTAGGTAAATTCTCCTCAACAACCGGCGTCTTCTCAACATTCAATCCAGTCTTAGTCTCAACATGCTCCTTAGTCAACTTTGTCTTAAGAATGAAAGCCGAGAAGAAGACCCCAACAGCGGACATGCACGTATAGAGAATCCACATGTTCCTCAAACTCCAAGCAAATGCCTCCCTGACAGCCAGCAACTGCTCCGGATCGGTAATGAATTTGATCGACTCGATACTCGCAGCAGCCGAATCCCCAGACATCTGAGCCGCCATGGTAGTCGACATACCAGAAGCCAGCAAGCTGGAGTGTTTCTGGCCCATACTATTCTGGAAGACGACACCGCCAATCACAATGGAAGCCGCAGTTGCCATATTGCGAATGAACCCGATTGTTGCCGTCGCGGTCGCTGTGTCTTCCTGGGAGACCTTGGCCTGGATGGCGATGATGGGTGTTTGGAAGAGGAATCCGGCGCCGAGACCGCTAATGATCTGGTACCCGACTATCTTGCCGACGGAGGATCCCACGCCCAGGTTGATGTACAGCCCGTTCCCGATGGTCATTAGCACCAGGCCGATCCAGATGAGTTCGAGATATCGACCTGTGCGGTGGATGATTGCGCCGGTAAACATGCCGGAGAATGCTTCCATCACGACAAGTGGGAGAATGAGCACACCAGAGCCCATTGGTGAGGAGCCGTGTACGGATTGTAGGTAGAGAGGGATGTAGTATTCCCCGGCGATGAAGACCTACAGGTTTGTTAGTTGTTGAAGATGACCAAGAGAATGAAGATACTAACGAAACCATGCGCAAATGCTACTAGCAAGGTAGCGATGTTGGAGAATCGAGTGAAGATATCCATAGGCATCAAGGGATACTTGGCTAGTTTCTTCTCGCTGTAGACAAACAGCAAGGAACATAGAGAGCCAAAGACAATCAGACATATGACCTGGGGTGATTTCCAGGCAAATGTCTCGCCGCCAAAGTCCAAACCCAATAGAAGCATGAGAGTAAGACCCAGAACTGACAGACTGCCGAACCAGTCAATGGCGCGGACACCATCCATAATTTTGGTCTGGGGATTGTGCACATCCAAGAAAAAGAAAAGAAGCACGAATGTCACCCCAGAGATCGGTAGATTGATCCAGTAAGTCCATCTCCAAGTGACATACTGGCTGAATGCCCCACCGAGCAATGGTCCAACACCACCAGCAAAAGCCCACATGACCTCCATCAGGCCGAGGTATAGACTGCGGTGTCTGTTACGACAGTCAGTTAAAATCCATGCATGAAAGTACATGCCACCAAAAGTAGCCTGTAGATAATCAAAGTCGAAGAATCTTACCTAACACTGAACAAATCAGAAATAATGATTGTAACAAGCTGGAGCAAACCACCACCAGCAACGCCCTGCAGCGCTCGACCGGCGATCAACATTTCCATGCTCGTAGCAGCAGCACAGAGAATGGAACTGAGGAAAAACCATCCAACAGCCAAAAGCAAGATCGGCTTCCGTCCCCAGATATCAGAAAGCTTGGCCCAAATACATGCGCTGGCGGCGGAGCTGAGAAGATACGCCCCACCAATCCACGTATACCCAGCAGAAGAGTGGAAATACGCTGCGATTGTTGGGATCGCTGTTGCCATGATCGTTTGATCCAGTGCGGCGATAAACATTGATAACTAGTTGAGTTAGTACATGTAGGCGGAGATGCGGTTTTAGTTCAGTGTCCACGGGTCTTACTGAAAGCGCTATCATAATTGCAGCAACTTGGATTCTGCTTCGCCCTTGAGGGGCTTCTTGGATTTCCATTGATGCTGCCATTGCTGGTAGATCTGGAGTTTTGAAGGGTCTAATGTTTTGAAGTTGAAGATTCGAAAATATTTTCTCCCCCAGATTGGGTTTGTGGGGCCTTTGGGGCTTGGTACACTACTTGGGCATATGTGTACTATGTGTACTATGTTTAGCATGATATCTATTTAGGATATATCTTGAATAAGGATCAAGCATAATGTCCCTGATTCATTTCCAAAGGATTTTTTCAATGAATCATACAGTCTCATTTGTAAAAGCGCTACGAAATTTGTGAAGAGAAAAGAGCCTCGTAAAACCACGACCACAAACCCCCAACCAAAGCTTCTCCAAAACATTAATTCATCCTCCGACCAACCGTGACCCCAAAGTTAACCAAAGCCGTCGCAGACTCACAATGAGCCTCAAATTCACCAACCAACTTCTCAGTAATCCCACGCGCCTGTCTGATATCTTCAGCCTGACCGATAGCAACCATAGAAGGCGGCACCAGGGCACGCATCACACCAGCGACCCATTTTTGCGCAATAGGCTGCAGATGCTCCTTCCCAGCAGTAGTGTAAGTCTCACGGACGACGTCGGTGAATCCGTCCGCATTGATCTCATCGTACACAAGCTGTGGGGCGAATGGCCACAGGCCTAGTTTGAGCATTGCTTCGATCACGCACTCCCGTAGTCGGGTTATCGATAATGGCTCTGGTACCACGTCTGTGCAGAAGGCCGTGTGGTCGACTTCTTCCCATTGGATCCAGCCGTTTGGTTCTGCGGTTGTTAGTTGGGGGTTCATTGTTAAGAGTAGATATTCTTCTAGTGAGAGAAAAGGGAAGAGAAAGAAATGGACAGGAAAGCATACTGAGCAAAGCCCGCGCATTTGTGAGCACAGTGATGTAATCGGCTTGTTTTAGGCCTGCTGTTAGAAGTCGGATGTGTACCAGGTCGTATCGACCAAGGTGCTCTGCTGGGAATGGGCGCAGTACGTTGTGGACGGTTAGTGGGATTGGCTTTTGGCCAGGTCGTGGGATCTCATGGCGTCGTGGGTATTGGGTTGAGGAGATGTCGAAGCCGTGGAGGTACACTGACTTATTGGGAAGGAGGTTGGCGACATCTTGGAGCCAGATGCTGTAGTGAGTTAGCTTCTGTGTGACAATTGTCTTCTTGTTTGCTTCAAATTCTTTCTGGAAATTGAGGGAGATCAACATACCCTGTACCAGTACCCAAGTCAGCAACTGCGGTAAGATCTTGTGGAATAGACGGATGAATGAGGCTGGAGAGTTCGACGAGAAAGCGATGCTGGTCATTGAGACTATGCATAAGATATATGTTAGTGCCAGCCAAAACGGGGGGTATCCGAACTGTCTAATCGGATCCCCTACAAGGGCTCCGAGGTTGGTGACAGGGGATATATGGAATGTTTGAGATATCTTCCAATAATGATCTGAAGATTTGGGACAATGATCTGAAGATTTGGGACAATGATATGAAGATGTGACATGGTGAATAGGCCTGGAAAAAAAGGCCAACAGGAAGACCCAGCACATACCGTTTAGTCTCCGCTTCGTTTCGATCCAGCAGGTAGACTGGATGAGAGATGCCACCCATATTGACCAAGCTGTTGAAAAGCCTGAACAGACTGGAGAGAAATTTCTGAAACGGAAGAGAATTCATTTTGGGATAGGAAGTGGAAACACAAATTGGTCTTTGGGGGGGTTGATCAAAAGGCGACGGGCACTTTCTTCTTATATCTCTGATCTAAACATATGAACTTGCATACATAAAGCGTGTATTATCTAAAGATCTACATAAATCCCATATCACCTCAGCCTCCATGCCAGCACACAAAGAAAACCATTCTATAGCCCCGATCCCCACAGACTAACCATACGCTAGTATACTTCCCCGGGCCACGATCGAACGCATAAATGACCTATCCGATATTCTTCCTAGATCTCAGTAGTGAACTCTGTCGGGGCTCTACGTAAATGCGCTCTCAAACAAAGCCAGCACACTGCAGGGAACCCCCTATTCGGCTTAGAACCGAGTTTCTTCCAGGCTAGCCACATCCTAGCCGGTGCATCAAAATCCAAAATCAGCCAATGTCCAGACAGCATTGACCTTCCTGTGGAGGAGGCAGCGGCGGCTACATTTATAGGAGACATCTGGTGTGTAGTAGAATTATGAATTGGAAATGTAAATATTCCCCAACGTCGCACATCGGAAGTCGGTGTACTCCGTACAACGACTCAAAAGCCTAGCGGATTATCGGCTTCGGGAATAGACAACCTCCATGCGGGGACACGGGTTGGTGTGAGACAGCCTTAGAATAAATACCCAGGAGGGGGGGACGGTGAGATGATCCGCTTTAGGGCGTTGTCTTTCCCTTTACGGACTTTGGCATTAAACATTAATTTGGAGCTAATCTGGGATGTATGGACTATGGTCATGAGTCTACAGACTATCGGTCTGGATAATTCCAGATGTAATGAATGTCCCTGTAAAAGAACATTTGAAAGTCAAACCCCCAAAAAGATGTACATCAAAATGCAATTGAAGAGATAATTTTACAAAATAAGACCCTAAAGAAATGAACCTGACACCACTCAAGACTTGTCTACCAAGTTAGCAAACACATATCGGAAAATCTCCCGGCTTTTGTACAAATTCTCCACCCGCATACGCTCGTTATCCAAGTGGGCGTTGTCACTCGCCTGCCCACACGGCAGGTTGGCGGCCGGGGCTGAAAACTCCTTTTCCAAAAACCGGATTGTCGGGATTGACCCGCCCTCACGGATGAACATGGGTTTCACTTTGGCGGCAGCAGACGCAACAGCTGGTCCATTTGTTGTGGGGGTTATGTCATGCGGAGCAGACTTGGCGCGGATTGGCAATTCGACTGACTCCTCAGACGAAGTCGGTGTGGCTTGTGTGAGGGTGGAGGACGTTGGCACTGTGGCGGCCGTTTGCGTGGACCGTTTGCGCGCGGCTTCCTTGCCCGCTGATGAAGTCGTTGTCGATGTGATTACCCGCTCAACGCGCGAGGCCAGGCTGTCGTCGGAGTCTTTGCGACGGAGGTCGGGAATTGGGCCCGCGCTGGGCTTGGGCTTGGTCGCTAGGCGAGTGTTCGGTGATTGGGGTAAGGGCGGGTATTGACGTTTCGGGTCCTCTTGGGCCGGGGACCACGCTACAGTGATCGCCTCTGACAGCGTGGCGAAGATTTCGTTATCTGGGTCTCCGAGCCAGGCGTCGGATTTGCCCGTGATTTCGACTGTGAGGTCGTTTTGTGAGTCGAGCAGCGCGAATTGCTCTTGCGCATAGGCGGTGAGGTCGGCTGCAACTTCGTCGGCCTGCTGATCCGGTACGATACGGATCGATAGGGTTGCTTTGGCTCGGCGTGCGATGGTCGTTGCGCTCTTGCTTCCGGGGACTTCCACTGAGTGGACGGTCAAGGCGGGTTCACGCCAGCGATGCATCAGTGACTGGATCAGCGCTTGGCTGTTGGGGATCTCGGGGTGCTGCAAAAGCAATACGTCCGCAATAGCCTCGAACCGCTTCTGCTCGGCGTCCGTGAGAGGCCTGACAGCATCGTGGAAACCGGGCAGATTGATTTTGCCTTTGCGTCCAACGATAGTGGACAGAAGCATGGCAATATCTTTGACTGGTTCATCCAGCAGTGTACTGCCGTCGATACCACTGTGAAGGTCAGGATGGTCGCTTGTAACGACCAAGTTGGCGTGCACGACACCGCGTAGCCCGTAAGTTAAGCACGGGTTGAAGTCGTCAAGCCAATAACTGTTGGCTAGTAGAACCCAGTCGACGGATCCAATCTGAGCCTTGTGCTCGCGAACCGTTTCGTGGAAACCCTGGGACCCGGACTCTTCCTCGCCCTCAATGAGGAAAACGACGTTGCATCGCAAGGTCTTCGTCCGGGCAAGATCGGCTGCGGCATACAGTGATGCCAAGATGGGTCCCTTGTTATCAGAGACACCACGGCCGTACAGAAATCCGTTAACGGAAGTGAGCTGATAAGGATCTGTCCTCCACTTGGGTCGGTTCGTCTCTGCGCCCACCACGTCATAGTGGCCATAGAAGAGGATAGTCTTGTCCACCTTATCGGGTGAGGTAGCGTTAAATCTAGCAAAAACAATGGGGTTGGTGTCCTGGCCAGTAGTCAGGAGCTTGGTCTTGGCACCAAGGTAGTTGCAGTGTCGCCGAAGGAAAGCAGCACCCTGGTTGCATTCGCCAGCGAATTTGGGACTTGCTGAGATGGTCTTGAAAGAGACAAACTTTGCAAGACTGTTGACCATTTCGTCTGGGTAAGATTTAGCGAGTGTTTTGACGCGAATGGCCTGGATGGGACGTACCGTTGCTGATCGGAGGCAGCTCTTCCTGGGTCATAAAGAATTCAGTCAAATCCCAGATTCCTACTGAGTTGTCATTTCCACCCGTGGCATAGATATGGCGGTCCTTGAACCGTCCGGCAGCCGAGGCGAGCATGGTGCCCTCATGGGCAACCCAGCCACCGATCTCTTCGAACCGGGAGTTGAATTTCTAGCAGAGGTTAGCGGAAGTCAATTCGAAGGCAACAGAAATCTAGATCAGTGCATACCTTGACTGTTCCACTAGAGTCACCACAAATAGCGATACCCTGGATGACATGCACAGCCCACAGATCCCCAGTATGTCTAGTGATCCGCTTAACGAGCTGCTGGGAGTCCAAATTCCAAATGTTAAGGGCACCGCCGGCCAGACCACAGTATAGTAGTGATCCTTCAACGGCAACACTCAACACAGCATCTCCATTCTGTAGCTTGGCAAGTTGGGTTGGAGCCGTGCCGGGATCCTGACCTAGGCGCCACAACTTCACCACGCCATCGCCTGCACCAGTCAAAAGAACCTCCTCGGAAGGAGCGGTCTCAACCAGGCCTTTGACTAGGAGCATACAGTAGACGTAGCCATGGTGCGCGAAGAGCTTGTGGTGATCCCGCTTGAAACTCAACACACGACCGCCGTCAGAGAGGGCACCATCCGATGATCCTGGAGCGCGAGTACCGTCCGGTCCTCGGGAATCAAAGAAGCGATGCGTCCGCTTAGATGGATGAGCCAATGGTGTTTGATTCAATGTTAACCCTTCCTCGGAGAGATCACACCACTTTCCGGGTTAGAATGCCGCTAAATAAGGGTGCAGATAAGGGTTAGGTACCTGTATACTTGTGTTCTGCGCACCACAGTAGATAGTTTGATTATCTGATGAATAGACTACTGTGAAAATATCGCCCACATCGTGGTGTGAATAAATCGAGTAGAGCCGTTCAAATGTTCGCGTAGACCACACCTATCCACGTCATTAAACTCGGTTCGTGAAATTCTTTATTTGCATGACTCACATTGACCACGGAGTCGCCGCCGCTTGAAAATAGTAAATTTCCATCTTCCGAGAGATAGAGACCTAACACACTCTCTTTGTGTGCGCGGACGGATGCCACGAGATCGTAGGTTTCAAGGGACCACGCCTAATGAAACGGTCAGTCTCGAGCCTTGGCAGAAGAACCTTGCCGTCGACATGTTGAAAGACGAATCCAAATTTAACTTACAACAATATCTCCTCCTTGCAGACCAGCAAAAACACACTGCTCATCAACGGCCAGAGCAAGAACGGAGCGACTGGCGAGCACGCGGTGGCCGATACCGCAGTCACTATTGGGAAGGGCACTGGCATCGATTTGAGTACGAGAATCAGAGTCCCAACTTTTCTGATCCTCCTCGGAGGTTTCTGATTCTACTAAATCCATAATTAGTCCAATATGCTTTTGCAATTTGCAATTTGCAATGTTTTCAATGTTTTCAATGTTTTCAATGGTTTCAATGGTTTCAATGGTTTTTCAATGTGGAGAGTGAAGTGATGGTGTTCTCGGATTCTCTCCGCTTCAAAATCAACCAAACAGAACACTGGAATTCTCCCGGATTCACTCCATTCTGTTTTGAATTGTTTTCCTTTTTTTTTTGGAGGTTGAAGAGCTTCCATGGATTTTTTGAAACCAAACTGAAGGAATATAAAGGAATATGAATCACCAAGACGGCACGGGAGATAAAAAAAGCAATAACAATAAGAAGATATTGCACCATCGATAAAGTATTTGACTCACCATCCCTAGCATCCCTTTGATTCTGGCAACAAGTTCTTCTATATAAGAAAAGAATCAGTTGTCGGATTAATTGGATTAATGGGATGAATTGGATTAATCGGATTAATCAGATTAATTGGGTTTGGCTTGTCTATGTGGTATGCCACGGTCGCATGTCCATTCATTGAGGTTGAGTTTTGTTGCAATTCACAACTATGAGACGCACCTTGGTTCCCACAATAACCGTGCTAAAGGGGTACTGGGGCGGCGGGCGACCATGATATAGGGGTTTAGGATTCAGGATTGATTCAAGTTTGATTCAAGAGAGATTTAGTTCTGGAGGATCAATGAAAATGGTCCGATGTGGAAAAAGAACAATGAAGTGTACACCGACGGTGATCTGCGCTCCAATCGTGGAATTCCGAAAGCCCTTTATTGATAAGGAAGAGAGATGCCGACATGTACTTTGTAAGTAGGATCCTGCCCGAGGATGTACTGGGTACAACCCCTGATGGCTTTCATCCTTCAGTAATGGACTAGAAACATTGGCCTGCAGGTGCCCATCTGTGATCAATGTGTCCAGGGGCATCTTCCAAACCCCTTGAAAATGACTCGGAATCAAGTGATACAACAGGAATGGCGCAATTCTGGTCTTTAAATCATCATTGCGGGAAGAGACCTCCAATTACTCCGTAGTAGATTTCACAATGTATATCCCTATGTTGTAGAACCAAAAAAAAAGAGAAATTAGTCTCCGAAGCCATCAAGCTGACCTCACATGTTAGAGCCTCAGCACCGCCACACATGGCTGACACAGCTGACACAGCTGACATTGGACACCAGCCACAGTGGCGGTGACACCTGACAGCCAATTAAACGTCCGATGTCACCGCTCTTTGCATCTGGGCTCACCTTCTTTCATAGTCTAACAGCTGACCAAATGACAATGCAGACTAGTTGGTTGTACCTATGTCAGAAGAACCTGGATTATATCTTTTCCATTTACCCCCCTTCAATGCATCTAAAGATAATAATGTGATCTGATTTCCCTGGAAATTCTCTTCCGGGTCCCGGCATGCAGCTATACCACATAGATCGACTTTGGCGCCCAACAGCTTTTGAGTGTGATATGTGGTGTGAGCTCATTGAACCTACTGAGCCTGTTGATACGTGTCTGCCTCCTCAAGTGGCACCCAATTGCTCTGCACTAGATCTCCTGCAACCTGGCCCTGTTCGTTGCTCTGCCCAACGTGGATGCGCTAGATCCCCAGCCTCCCTATTCCGCATCACTTCTCCCACGCCTTAAAACCTCGTTCGGACGCCTCCGATCGGATCTTCGCGCTAATAAAGGCCTGAGGTTAACAACCCAACTGCCTTATTAACCGAGTACTCTCCAGGGCTGTGCCTTGCGTATTCTTTAATACCCTGCTTAGTTCTTCGACAATTTGATCTATACGCCGGACATTTCTTTACCCCATTTTTTTTTAACCCTACACCGCTTCCTTGTCGGCCGTCGATCTCGACCATCTGATGACCGATTTTAGGTAAGGTCGTCGTAACGACTTACTGTTTGCTATGGCGCCTTTTGGTCAAACGGTCGCTGTGATTGACAAGTCCGGCAAAGTTGTGAGCACGGTATGTTCAATCTCCAGCGGACACCCAACCCCGCAATCTGACAAGAACTAGAGTAAGCAATTACTCGGTGTTTTCAGCCATGCCAAAAACGCCTATCGCGAGCGCAAGTCCGCCTTCCAATCAGAACGCAATGCAAAAATTGCTGAGCAACAAGCACTCCAAGGGCTCGCCAACTATCAGATCGATGACGCGCCGTCGGTAGCCGCCTCTCGACGAAGCCGCGGGACTCGCTCAAGACATCACAGCGGCCGCAGTCATCATGCTTCGTCTCACTACGATGATGAGCAGACAGTTGTATCGCGGCAGGAATCTCATTATGAACCCTCGGAGGCACTTTCCCGCCGTCATACCCATCAAGATTTATCGGTCCGAGATAACGCCGCTCGCCCATCAACGGCTCGGTCGAGATCTGATGCCCACATCGACATGGATCTTGCATATGGGGACGCCTCTCATGCAGCCTTGTCTCGATACAACCCCCCAGAGCCGAAAGACGACCAACAACAGCTTGATGGTCTTGTCAACCGAGCACAGTGGCTTCTAGAAGAAGCACACTGTGTGCAACATGGTGCTACCGCGACTATGGCCCATCTCCAGCAGAACCCAGATGCCATGGCCGCCGTCGCCTTGACCCTAGCGGAGATCAGCAACCTGGGGAGCAAGATGGCGCCCGCCGCGTTAACCGCGCTCAAGTCCGCCGCACCAGCCGTCTTCGCTCTGCTTTCCAGTCCCCAATTCCTCATCGCTGCCGGAGTTGGCCTAGGCGTAACAGTGGTCATGTTTGGAGGATACAAGATTATCCAAAGAATCAAAGCCGGCGCCATCGGGGAAGAAGGAATGCCCGCCGAAACGGAAATGGAAACGGAAATGGAAGAAATGATAGAGTTCAACACAGATGATCTCAGCTCTGTTGAGATGTGGAGACGTGGCGTCGCTGACGAGCAAGTCTACAGCGTTGGAACGTCTGTTGATGGCGAATTCATCACACCCACCGCAGCGGCGATGTCGGGCATCGATGTGACGACCGCTCGTGCGCGACGCGATCCTCGTTTCAAGTTTGATGAAGATGAATCGGTCGCCTCGTCCCGTCGTTCCCGTCGTTCACGCACCACCCGGGCTTCGACGCATGCACCATCAGAGCGGCACGAACGGAGATCAAAAGCTCCTTCAGAGGCGCCGAGCGGATTCTTCGGACGAAGCTCTTCCAGATCCAAGGCGCCATCAAACGCTCCCAGCAGGGCACCTAGCAGAGCACCAAGCAGAGCTCCTAGTCGAGCTCCCAGCAACGCCCCCAGTCGCACCCCATCTAAACATAGCACGCATGTCTCCGAAACCGAGAAACGGCCCAAGGAGAAAAAGAAGGGCCCCAGCCGCCTACGACTTATGTTCACCTCTTCCTCTTAACCCCATAACCCTCGTTACCCGACAGAATCACAATTTGTACATACATATCTCCACCCTCCACTGATGTCATTAACGAGTGGATATGCGCTTCAAACGGTTCATGCAGCCGCTTTGATCCACCCAAGGCTTCTTACGACGACCCATGACTTATGCGTCACTTCCTCTCATTCTACATTTCTTTTGGATATGGTTATCGCCTGCTCTTCTTCTTCTTCTTCTTCTTCTTCTTTCTCTCTTTTTCAGCAATGCAATCCCTTCGCGCAAGCATATTTTGGCGTTCGTTGGTGGCATCTGCTGTATTATACGCCCGACGAGGAAAAAATTACATATTCAAAACAGATTATCTCTATTATACATATTATACTACTGTCCTTCGCTATCGATATCTACCTCAACATAGCCATCTCATATATTAGTTGCTAGTCAAGTGGTGTAGATCATTATGGTCTTAAATTCTTGACAGAAAAACGACTGTCGAGTCTATATCTCCCAAGCAAGAAGGTTGGCCACATGACCACCTAGACACGCACATAGTCATATAGTGTGGCAGTATGGTCCTGGATAGATTGAAGATCAGCCTCTAGCTCTGTGCATGTTAGGGATGTGGATTTTTTTAACTATGAATGCGGAAATATAGCCGAGGAGATGCCAATGGATATACAACATAAATGGATAGATGGATGGAAATGTTGGATCTGATAGCTCTAGCTCCAGTTTAGCTTCTTGCTTCTTGAACAATTCATCTGCATTCTCAAATCTCACTATGCGCCCAGATATTTAACAATCTAGGCCTTGCGCCTCTCAGGACAAATGTCTTTTAGTATAGAGGGTCTTGATTCTCGAACATCAGGTTCGACTGAAAAGAAAAGTGACTCATGGGCCAAAGTTTGGCCCCGCAGGTTCCTAATCAGAATTGCGTGTTCAAAATTGCACGTTCGAGTGGATGTACCTGCAAGGATGCTGTATCGTTGACCTTCTTTATTAAAAATCCCTTTCCGGTGTCCCTGTACGGAGTACGGAGTATGTTTGTTGGCAATGACCTCAACTAGACCCACTCCGATTAGGCATCAGATTATGACTCGCAGCTCGAAAGTCCGCGTGATTGAGACGGAGAAAGTTGTGTTTGGATTTAGCTATCTGTGATAGAAGAAAAAGTACCAAGCATTTACACCAAGCTACGCAGCTCTTCGGGGCTAAATGGGGTCGGCCACATGTCATCTTGGTGATTGGCGAGGTTTAGCCCGATGTGCAAAGGGGGATATTACCGAGATGATTTTTTTGCCTTCTAAGGCTAAGTATTTGTTTATCTTTCTAAGATCATGGTCATTCAAAATAATCTACATAGTCCTATCCGGCAAATAAGGTGACAGGTGTCCAAAGTGTCCAAAGAAAGCCGATGATCGGCAGGGTAAGACCCTTGGTGGATACTTACGTACAAGTTCGGGATGCAGCACTCTAGATTTTCTGTATATTGCAGAGTTCTGGAAATAGACATCGACATAGAGTACCTTGGAAGAAATAGAGCTGGTGTGGCCTCCCGGAACAGTGATTCTAAGGATTTTGTTAACAGGTCATCTATGTTGT
The DNA here is from genome assembly GCA_002116305.1 of Penicillium italicum. Classification (NCBI taxonomy): domain Eukaryota; kingdom Fungi; phylum Ascomycota; class Eurotiomycetes; order Eurotiales; family Aspergillaceae; genus Penicillium; species Penicillium italicum. The sequence continues at coordinate 120,401 of LWEC01000508.1, read as the reverse complement.
CGCGAAGACTGCTCATACATAACAATGCAAGATTATCCCACGGCGTGGAATGACGAGCATTCTCCTGAAGCAACAGTTGATCACCGACGGTATTACTCCATAGTTCTGCGAGCGTTCGTATCTTGTAGTCTAACATGGTAACTAAATACCTAGTTACTTGTTAAATCGGTAAGATACTCATTGGACCAATCAGTCCAAAGCAGTGTCTAATCGACAATGCCTAATCCAAATAAGAGATATCTGCCGCGAAGATCGTCAAGATGCAACACGCATGACCAAAAGAGCCCCCCCACTTCCCCCCGTAAGGATCGAAGTTACAAAGCCAAGGAGCCCCCCTCCCGAGACCGTGATCTGACGTGGTCGGCAGATGGAGGGTTCTCAAAGAGCCGGAGGTTCAACATAGCAATTCTCCCATTGGCCAATCCCGGGCCGAACAGTCGGCAACGAACAGGCGATTGGGGTTTCCAGACTTACGCCACAAAGCCAGATGTTGTTAATGTGTGCTGGTTTTTTGGGGGGGTTCTGTGCGATTCTTGCGCTAAGTGGCACAATAATGTCCAAGAACATGTCTACTTCCGTATGGACAGTGCATTCAATCTACGAATTCGGCACGGAGTGCTTGGGCAATGCCCGTTGGCCCCACAGGAAGTCGCGGAGTGCCGTTGCATTATTGGCCAAGAATCCAGATATAAAAAAAATGAAGTTTCCATTCCTTTTTCTCCGATCTGGTAAGCTGACGGGTAAGCTGTGGATCGGTGCAGGCGCTAAAGCAGCTCGGAATGAGAAATTGTAAATTTTTCTTCGGCATTCGCCGGTTTCATCTTTCATTTCCCCGAGATAGCGTCTGTAGAATGGGTGGATCGGCAATCCCTTGAGCGAATAGACTTGGGGTAGTAATTTCCCGAGTACTTCAAGGCCTGGCTTGCCAGCCAAAAGTTCGTTATCTCGAAGCATTTGTTTCTATCCCATACCACTCCCATAACGGAAGTTTCAGGATGGAAGTCCCAAAGGCAAATGTGCCCTTAGAGGTGATTATTGTCGGGTATGTTTTCCACTGTGCATGGTTCCAGATGTGAAATTGTCGTGCTGATGTTTGTAGTGCTGGTATGTTGCTTCTGAATGCCGATGCATCGGCCCGGGAAAAGGATCGTATTAACAATAATTGAACCAGGCATCGGCGGTGTGGCGGCAGCCCTCACATTAGGTCTGCGAGGGCACCATGTCACTATCCTTGAAGCTGCGCCGAAAGTAAGTGTCGTTGAAAATCCGTGGTATCTCAAGCAAAGCTAACCACCCATGACAGATCATGGAAGTGGGAGCTGGGATTCAAGTGTCCCCAAACATGTTGCGTCTATTCGACCGTGAGTCTGCCTTAAGCGAGAAAAAAAAACATACATACTAACCGGTATCAGGATGGGGCGTCTCGGACTTAATTCACGCCCAAGATGTAGCCCTAGAGCACATCCACGTCCGAAGATGGGACAACGGCAAACTCCTCGGCACAATGCCAGTGAACAAGACATTCGGCCAACAAGTTGTTATCCACCGCGCAGACCTGCACAATGCTATCATCGACAGGGCCTTAGCCCTACCCAATGTTGAGCTGCGTGAGAACTCAACTGTCACAGACGTGCAGTTCTGCCCAGCAAGTGTTAGTCTAGCCAACGGGGAAATTATCCGCGGCGACGTGGTCATCGGTGCAGACGGCATCAAATCCATCATCCGTGACCACTTGCTCGAAGACTCGACCATTAAAGCAGTTGCCACCGGCGACGCAGCATACCGCATCGTGCTACCCCGGAACATTATGGAGAAAGATCCTGAATTGAAGAAGCTCATTGACGAGCCGCAGGCGACTCGTTGGCTTGGTCCTTCACGCCATGTTATTGCGTACCCTGTGCGCAAACATGAACTGTACAATGTTGTCCTGCTTCATCCTGATGGCCATGGTATTGAGGAGTCTTGGGTCACGAAGGGTTCCAAGCAGGCTATGATTGACAACTATCTTGGGTGGGATAGCACAGTGCGGAAACTTATCGACTTGGTCGATGACAATGAAGTTTTGGAGTGGAAGTTGTGTCTGCACCATCCGCTAAGAACATGGATCCGGGGGTCTGTTGCCCTGATCGGTGACGCGTGTCATCCCATGCTGTATGTGCTCAAGGAATTTTGGTTGACTACAGGACTAATCTCGTTGGTCTAGTCCATATGTTGCCCAAGGTGCTGCTCAGGCTGTTGAAGATGCTGCTGCGCTCGGGGTCGTCTTGTCGGTTATCTCATCACGCGAAGAGATTCCACGTGCATTGAGTGTCTATGAAAGGTCTCGGAAGAAGCGTGCTGAGACGGTGCAGCAGTCTGGATCGGAGAATCGTGTCACGTTACATTTGCCAGATGGGCCTGAGCAAATTGCGCGAGATGCGCAGTTCAAGGCTTCCGCCAATGGAAATAACCCCGATAAATGGTCGGATCGTAGGACACAAGAGTTCCTTTGGGGTTGGGACGCAGAGAAGGCGGCGCTGGATACTTGGAATGGTATGTTCCCTTGTATCTCTGGTAGTCATGTGCTAACTTGTGGGCAGAAGATCAAGGGCATGTCAGGGCCAATGCGAATCTGTAGGCCCTGTTGATACGATGCATCACCTGTTTATATCCCGGTTTCTGTTAACATCTAGCGACTAGAATTAAGAGTACATATCATTAAAAATGTAAATGGTTCCCTTCATTGGATGCACGAGGTTACGTGGATATATCAAAGATGGGATTGTTCAATCCATCCAACACATTGCATTTTTAATACCAATTCCCATATTGTTAATATTTTCTCTATTTCATTATACAGTCATTCAAGTCCAAGATCATCCATCACGCATCGGTGGAACATGGGATAATAAGACTTGACATGCTGGCCTGAGGAAGCCAGGGACGGTCAACATTTGGCGTTCCAATCATTCAAAATTGAAGATGATATGTCATTCTTCTGGAGACACATTTTACAGTCTCTCGCCAGCGGCGGCCTTCATCTGACCGTACTTCTTGAGACGAATGGCAGACACGTTGATGAAGCCAGTGGTCTCGGCGGGGGAGAAGTCACCAATCTCATCCATGGAAGACTCGCTCATGTCGTAGAGCTTCTCAGTCTCGGAGGAGCGACCGAGGATGGAAACGGTGCCCTTGTAAGCGCGGCAGCGGACCTGGCCGTTGACGGACTTCTGGGAAGCGGTGATGGAGGCCTCGAGGAACTCGCGCTCGGGGGAGAAGTACATGCCGTTGTACAGGAGCTAGATATGTTAGATCAGAAATTCGAATGCCAGGAATGTCAAGCTTACCTTGGAGTAGTTGTAGGTGACGAAAGAATCGCGCAGAGCACGGACCTCACGATCCATAACAAGACCCTCAAGGTCACTAGACACATGTCAGTTGTGCCATCAAACTCTCGGGCTACAATACTCACAGGTGGGCAGAGCGCAGGCAGGTGAGACCGGGAGTCTCGTAGCAGCCGCGGGACTTGATACCGATGAAACGGTTCTCGACGATATCAATACGGCCAACACCGTGACGGCGGGCAATGGCGTTAGCGGTGAGGAAGAGCTCGACGGAGTCGGTAACAGTCTTCTTCTTGCCAGCCTCAGTGTACTCGAGCTTGACGGGGACACCCTTCTCGAAGTAGAGAGTGAAGTCCTCGGGCTGATCGGGGGCGGTCAGGGGGTCCTGGGTCAGCTTCCACATGTCGGCGGGAGGAGTGGTATCGGGGTCCTCCAGGATGCCGGCCTCGTAAGAGCAGTGGGCAAGGTTCTCGTCCATAGACCAGGGCTTAGACTTGGTAGAGGTGACGGGAATACCCTTCTCCTCGGCGTAGTCGAGCAGATCCTGACGGCCCTTGAAGCGCTCGTAGAAGACGGGGTCGCGCCACGGGGCAATGACCTTGATGTCAGGCTGGAGGGCGTAGAAGGCAAGCTCGAAGCGGACCTGATCGTTACCCTTACCAGTGCAGCCGTGGGAGACAGCGAAGCAGCCCTCGCGCTAGGTTTGAGTCAGTATAACATCTTTCTGCTGGCGAGGAAGTAAAGCGTACCTGGGCGACATCGATCTGGGCACGGGCAATAACGGGGCGAGCCAGGGAGGTACCGAGCAGGTAGACGTTCTCGTAGACGGCGTTGCAAGCAATGGCGGGGAAGCAAAGTTCCTCGATGAACTCGCGGCGGATGTCAACAATCTCGCACTTGAGGGCACCGATCTTCAAGGCCTTCTCGCGGGCAGCCTCGAAGTCCTCTGCGAATGGTTATTAGAGCAGTGTTGGATGTTGTCTCGAGGGAACTAAATTACCTTCCTGGCCAACATCGGCCACTATATATTCATATTAGTACTTGATCATGAATTGACATGGCATTGAATCGCGACTTACTGAAACAGACGACCTCATAGCCCTCTTCGATGAGGTACTTCACTGCAATTCGGTATTAGTATCCGCAATTGGTGAATGAATTGAGCGATGATATTCATACAGATACAGCTGGTATCGAGACCGCCGGAGTAGGCGAGGCAAACCTGTGTGATTGAACTGTCAGACAAAGTGTGGAGAGCGGGTGGCGGTGTGAGACAGAAATGGGGAATTGAGGTTGGGAACAGAGAAAGGAGCTGTAGCGCAGAAGCAATGAAGCAATGGTTCTTACCTTTCCCTGTGCCATTGTGTAAAGTTGAATGTAAAATTCAAAAAAAGACTTCTAGACGTGGAGTATAAAACAAAAGGAAGATTGAGTCATAGGGAAAAAATGGCAATTTCGGTGGGCCGGGGAAACAAGTCACGGGTCCGAAGTGATAGCCCTGATAAGATAGATCGTTGTCCCTCCAATCTCTGTCCGAATCAAATCCGAAATACTCCTACAACAAACCTACAAGTTCAATGGCTTTCAAAAGGAGAGACAAGCTTGTGAGCCTCATTATCAAGGGTCTAGTCTAGAGTTCATCATGTTTTCTACGGAAAGGACGAGCAAAACTCGGTTTCACCTTTTACGTACGATGATAACACTAGAGCAAAGATCAAGTCCGATCTCGGGATCCATTGGAAGAGAGAACACAACCAGCATGTAAGGTCCGACCCGACCCTGGAGACTCTAGGATTCTAAGCTCTAAGATTACTGGATACTCCACAGCGCTTGTAATTTTTTCATTATTTGCTGAGTTGCCCATCACCCTTCGTCATAGGTTTGACTCGTTTGGTTGGTTTGCCCCGTTTGCATCATCTCGGCTATCCGCGGCGGTTTCCCCGCGCAATGCCCCGGACAATGAACAAGAAGTAAATTAAAAGACATCCCTACGGAGAAAAAAGAACTTATGGATTTACATTCTGTTCATATCCCATATTTCTAGCCAGAGATGGCTTCCTTACGAACCTCTTTGCGGTCTCTTGCCCAAACTCCTCGCCGGTTCTACTCTGGAGCTCCCACTCCGGCAGCAAAGCTGAACCTGCCTATTGACTATAAAACCACCCCCATCTTACACCACACCTCGTCCTCCTTATCAAATACATCAGAGTACCCGGCAGGAGCCACGAGTAAACGACTCAACCTTTATCAGGCGATCAACTCAGCACTACGGACAGCACTATCCAAATCCGATCGAACTATCGTGTTTGGCGAGGATGTTGGATTTGGGGGTGTTTTCCGATGCTCGATGGATCTCCAAACAGAATTTGGGTCGGATCGAGTGTTCAATACCCCCTTGACAGAACAAGGCATTGCGGGTTTCGCAATTGGAGCGGCAGCGGAAGGGATGAAACCTATAGCTGAGATCCAATTCGCCGACTACGTATTTCCAGCGTTCGATCAGATTGTAAATGAGGCGGCCAAGTTTCGGTATCGAGAGGGTGCGACAGGCATCAATGTTGGGGGTCTCGTCATCCGCATGCCGTGTGGCGCGGTTGGACACGGTGCTCTGTACGTTATGTTATATCCCAGTGCCAAGCAAATTGCTATACTAATTAATTGGAATAGGTACCACTCTCAATCCCCAGAGTCACTCTTTGCGCATATCCCCGGCTTGCGAGTGGTCATGCCGCGCTCTCCTGCTCAAGCAAAAGGACTCCTTCTGTCTTCTATCTTCGAGCACAATGATCCAGTGATTTTTATGGAACCTAAGATTCTCTATCGTGCAGCCGTGGAATATGTCCCGAATGTATACTACACCATCCCGCTCAGCAAGGCTGAGATCATCAAACCTGGCAAGGACTTGACCATCATTTCATATGGACAGCCTCTTTACATGTGCTCTTCAGCTATCTCCGCCATTGAGAAGACCATGCCGGGTGTCAGTGTGGAACTCATTGACCTGCGAACTATCTATCCCTGGGATAGACAAACTGTCATCAACAGTGTCAAGAAGACGGGTCGAGCCATTGTCGTGCATGAGAGTATGATCAACTATGGTGTGGGCGCAGAGGTTGCATCCACAATACAGGATACTGCATTCTTACGTCTTGAAGCCCCTGTCAAGCGAGTTTCTGGATGGAGCACACATACTGGGCTGAGTTACGAGCAATTCATCCTGCCCGATGTTGCAAGTGAGTACCTAGTGCCCTTTTTTTGGTTCCGAGTACTAACCGAGGATCTCCTTACCCTAGGAATCTATGATGCAATCAAACAAACTCTTGAATATTGAACTGAAATGCCTCCTAGGGGATTATAATAATACGCAAGCCATTTCTACCTAAGTTAAATTATCCACTTGTAGTTTAATGATTGTGACTAGGTCCAAGGAATTTCATCAAGCAAAAGAAGAATGTCAAGATGGACTTTGTTAGCTCAAATTATTCTGTCTTGTTCTCAATTCACACGCAGTGTTACGTACTGTTCTTAGTTGCCAAAATTGGCACGTAACTAGAATGTGTTTGTCAACTATACATCACTTATCCTTATTATATAAAGGGTTTCACTCACATGATTTAGGGAACCAGGGCTCCAGCTTCTTCGTCCCCTCTATCGTGGTCCAGACCTTTTCTCTGTCTCTTCTCTCCAGATATTTCCAAAGTACTAACTTCCCTCTCTGATTCCTCCCTCGTTCTTTCCTGAAAACTTGTCTGTGCTCACGTGCACCTTTTACTGTGCACTCCCAGGGTATTTGATAGTGGAGGTGTCATCAGTGTCTTTTTCCAGTTCTTTCTTTTTCAATATTCCCAATCTCTCTATCTCCTTTAACTTAAACTTGGTCTGGCCTCTGAAAGTCTTTCCCTTGTTTATCAAGCTATGTGCCTGTCTGCCATCTGCCTAAACCCCTATTTACCCTTCCCATTGGTCATCAAGCCCTGGGATGCAAATCTCTCCTTATATCTGAGTGAAGATTCTCCTTGACTTACAGAACAAAAAACTGGTTCTCTCCGCTCTAGTTCTGATATGAACCAGCTTTACTATGGATCTCAACATAATGGACCTTGACACCGCGGATCTTGTTTTACAAACTGCACTACAGGAGGTTGAAGAGGCTTTTAGGTCATTGAAAAAAGATGAAGATGATGGAAGAGTGCGGGTTGGTGATCAGAATCTTGCTCTTTCACACTGGCAAGCGGAGCTTCAACGGCGAATGAGGATTCAACAGGACCGTCAAGCGGCCATACAGATATCAAGAGAATCACGTTTTGATCAGGCCGCCATCCTTCAAGATATTCATAACCGTGAGGGGAGCGAAGCTGCGGCAGTTCCCGTGCTACCTGCTGGCCGGGCACCTCCTCGCCCACAGGTACCTCAAACACGAGCACCTCGTGGCACCTTGGACTTGACCTCCAACCCAGATGCTCAGGATCAAGCCGGCCCGCGAGCGGATGCCACGACTACTCCAACGGCGCCTTCTACTGGTGCCTTGCGGGAGTGCGTCGCTTGCTCGGAAAGTATTTCCGAATCTAACATGATTCAGAATAGCTGCTCACATGTCTACTGCCAAGCATGTGTCATCCACTTGCTTCAAAATTCCCTGGCTGACGAAAGCCTATTTCCTCCTCGTTGTTGTCGCGTACCTTTACCACTAAAATCTGGCCGTAGTATGATCGATGATGGGCTGTGGGCGGCATTTGAGGAAAAGATGATTGAGCAAAAAGATCAACATCGCACGTATTGCTCAGGTCCAGCTTGTTCGCAGTATATCCTGCCAACACATGTCCGTGGTACCATCGCAACTTGCAGGGCATGTAATCGACAAACGTGCACCCTCTGCAAGAAGACCCATCATCAGGGAGAATGTGTTGATGACCGCGCAGAGGTCTTAAAGCTCGCAAAAGCAAAAGGATGGCAAAGATGCTCGAATTGTAGTCATCTTGTTGAGCTTCGTAGTGGCTGCAATCATATCACGTAAGGATTTTCTCTTGTCGACAGGAAAACTACTCGACTTCATGACTACTTACGCTAATACACAATCATTTGTTTAGATGCCGTTGCCGACATGAATTCTGTTATGTTTGCTCCACGCGATGGAAGCAGTGCAAATGCGCCCCTTGAGATAAGGCCAGGCTTCAAGAGCGAGCGGAGCTGATTGCGGCTCAAAATTAGCCCGCTCTCCCTGCACGGCAAGATGTTGAGCAAGTAGCTCAATTTCTAATCGCACAGCTCGACTGTTACCACGAGGGGGTGTGGAGAAGGTTCGGTATCTCCGCTGAGTGTGAGGAATGTGGTAATTTAATGCTCAATTTCATTCTCGAATGCAGAGATTGTGGACTCCAAGCTTGCAATTCCTGCGGAATAAATAGGTTCTAATTGAGCAGGCGCGAGAAGGGGCTGTAGAAAGATGCATAATTTTGTGAAAGTGGATTACCGATTTCAAGTGTGTTCATTGGAGGATTATGACCAAATCTCTATTATAAAGTTCAACTAGTCCGTTAAATTGAAGAATGCCAAGGTTGATTGATAACCAAACCTTGGGAGTGACCCAAGTGCGGAATTCTACAATAGTAAGTTGTGTAGGCGGATTCGTAAGCTGACAAAAGGTCGGATTTAATCCCGCTGATCCCATAGATCGCGTTGAAATCAGTTGTCTCACGTAGTACATGGCTCTGTAATCACCCAGTATGTACCAGTATTGCGTGCGAATATGCCATGGCATCAGGTTATAAAAGGGTTATAGCCCCTATATCTGGGGGGTTCGAATTGGAAATCAAACACTTACTCTCTGTTCATTGTCAAAATCCTTCAACCCTACAACTATCACTCGTAAAGCCAACTCGGTTTTTACCTTCCACATTTATATCTCAACTTCAATATGACTATCACCAAGGTTGCTATTACCGGAGTATGTCAGCCCAGTAACCCTCGGAGTCTTTTCGTTCGCTAACATGATCCCCAGGCTAGCGGAAACCTCGGTCCTGCTGTGCTCAAGGAGCTCCTCGCCGCAGGTTTTGACGTGACTGTCCTCACTCGACAGGGCAACGATAAAGCCATTGACTCCCGTGCTCGCGTTGTACAGGTGGACTATGAGTCCCTCGACTCGCTCAAGGCCGCTCTGTCTGGCCAGGATGTAGTGGTCAGCACTCTCAATGTCGGCGCAGTTCCCAAGTCCACCCACCTGCGCTTGATCGATGCAGCAGTAGCAACTGGTGTCAAGAGATTTATTCCTTCGGAGTACGGCTGCGATACCACGAAGCCCATTGTCGCCAAATTGCCTGTTTTTGGCGACAAGGTCAGCGTTCAAGAACATCTCAAGAACGTCGCTCAGAAATCCGGTCTCAGCTACTCGCTGCTCATAACTGGCCCCTTCCTCGACTGGGGTCTTAAGAATGGCTTCATCCTCAACACAGATGGTCCGGCGACACTATACGATGGCGGTGATCGCCGCTTTAGCACCACGACTCTCGCTGGCATTGGCAAGGGAGTTGTTGGAATCATCAACAACCTTGATGCCACTAAGAACCTCGCAGTTTATATTGAGGAGGCTAGGGTCACACAGAATGAGCTTCTCGAGTTGTCTGGCAAGAGCATTGAGACCAATGTTCTTAAGACCACAGACCTGGAACAGGAAGCTTTCGCAGAACTGGCCAAGCCGTCCCCTAACCCGGCAATTTTTGCCTCTAAGTTTATTCTACGGGCTATCTTCGGTGAAGGATTCGGTACTCTTTTCGATTCTGACAAGGTTTCTAACGATTTGTTTGGCCTAAAGCTTCTGTCCAAGGAGGAACTCCGAAGCCTTATCCCCCAGTGAACGTTCTTTTTAAGATTAGTTAAATATTTGCATATATAACATATGCGCTCAATGCATAGCATCAATTCAATAACTTTGATTTTCTTATTTCACGATGACTATACCGCTTTTCTAGCGCTTGGCATCCCATGACGTCACCGACCAGCCCTGCTTTCTGATCTGTCAACCACCTTGCATATTCTGCGCTTGGTTGCATAAAAGCCTTTCATTTCTATTTTTCTGTTCCACATTATTTCTTCTGTGAGAAATTGTCAATTTCATTCGGCCAGAAACATGAAAACTGGAGCTGCCTCAAATCCAGTAGTCCTGTACTGGCATAGGACCGACTTGAGGCTCCATGATTCCCCAGCTTTACATGCCGCTCTGGCATTAAATCCATCGGTCTTTATTCCAATTTGGACTTGGGACCAACATTATGTTTACAAAGCACGGGTTGGACCCAACAGGTGGAAGTTTCTGCTTGAATGCCAAAGTGATTTGTCTACGGCATATACAAAGCTCAATCCGAGACAAAAGCTCCACGTCGTGCGGGAGGGGCCACAGACTATTCTCCCCAAACTATGGGAACATTGGGGTGTGACACATCTTGTTTTTGAAAAGGATACAGATGCGTATGCTCGAGATCGAGATAATGCGGTTATGCATTTGGCTCAGAAGGCTGGTGTCGAGGTGATTGTCAAGATGGGTCGGACTCTGTTTGATCCCGACGATGTTGTGCGGAAAAATAACGGCAAACCAACTATGAGCATCACGCAACTGGAAAAGGCCGCCGTGAAAATCAACAATGGCAATCCGGAGAAGCCACTGGATTCCCCTAAAAGCATTCCCGATCCATGGGACGAGGAACGTATGGACTTGAGCAGTCTTAAGCGAGATTCCATTGATAGCCAGCCGGACTTGAATGCGGAACACCGTACCGAGAAAGATGAACAATATGCCGATCTTATGGGTCCCTCGAGGGACTTTTCTGTTCCTTGGCAAGACATCGGCATTGATCTTTCCCAAGCGAAAACTCCGCATCGAGGAGGTGAGCAAGAAGCGTTGAGAATACTAGAAGAATGTATCAAAAATGAGGATTATATCGGCAGCTTTGAAAAACCCAATACATCACCAGCCGATTTCGAGCCCCAGTCAACCACATTATTATCCCCTCATCTTCATTTCGGGTCGCTATCCGTGCGGAAATTCTGGTGGGATGTTCAAGGGGTTCTGAACAAACAACGCAAAGCCAAGAAGCCAGTCTCGACTGTGCCCACCAATCTGCCTGGCCAGCTGCTCTTCCGCGATATGTACTTCGCTGCCCAAGCACCCCTGGGGCATGCATTCTCCCGCACGTATGGGAACAATGTTGCTAGATTCATCGACTGGCATCTTCAGACAGACCCCCCTAATGAAGATGGGTCTATCGATGGGTCCTACGAAGTGGACTCACAAAAAGCGGAGGAATGGTTTCAACGGTGGAAGGATGGTCTCACCGGATTCCCATGGATCGATGCTTTGATGCGCCAGCTGAGGCAGGAGGGCTGGATCCACCATCTAGGAAGACACAGCGTTGCCTGCTTTCTGACTCGAGGCGGGTGTTATGTATCATGGGAGCGAGGTGCAGAGGTGTTTGAAGAATTGTTGATTGATCGTGAGTCTTCGCTGCCTGAACGATTCGGACGAGATCTAATAAAAAAACCGCAGACGAAGTTGCTTGCAATGTGGGAAACTGGATGTGGCTCTCGTGCACAGCATTTTTCGCTCAATTCTACCGCTGCTACTCGCCCATTGCGTTCGGGAAAAAATGGGATCCAGAAGGCTCCCTTATCAGAAAGTATTGTCCCGAACTGGCCCAGTTTGACAAAAAGCACATATACGAGCCCTGGAAAGCACCCATTGCAGATCAGAAGAAATGGGGATGCAGGATCACTGGAGATGGCAGTTCATCTAGCTCCGAGAACTCTGAACACACGTATCCAAAGCCGATGTTTGATTTCAATGAGCGAAGGGAGATATGCCTGGCTGGTATGAAGCATGCTTATAGTGTTGGATTACACGGAAATGATACCAAGGTCAAAGATGGCTCTTGGAAGAAAGAATTTGGAAATGGAGATGAAGAAGTTGGAGTTAATAGGCCGGTAAAAAGACAAAAGACGTAGCAGGTGATTCGTTGAATGAAAAGCAGCAAAGTAAACATATATACATCGTCCCCTCTGTGGTTCCCTTTCGGCAAAGAGCTTCAATGCAAATTTCCTCCAAAAGAATTCGGAAGGTTCACTGATTCTTGCTTTATCGGCTTCTGGATCCCGACCAGGACTCACATTCTGATTAACTGACTGTAAATTTAGCTAGAGTTATCATGGATCTCATCGGACACAGATGTGAACAAGCAAAACTCATCGACACAACAAATCGACACAACAAATCAAACCATTCAAACCACTTAAACACCTTAAACCGCATGAATCATTATTCAATCCCTCATACTCATACTTGACATTATCCACCACTCTTCTGTTCCTGTCAAATCTCTGTCTCTCTGCCGCGTGGCATGGCATTCACACTCTCATCGACCTTTTGCGCGAAATCTTGATGGAGTGCCAGTATAACATCGGCAGGTCCCTCTCCTTGCCCCACAGTTGTAACATATGTCATTTCCACACTGACACCTAGATGACCTGGTCAGTTTTCAAAAATTTTGAGGTTTATGGGGACAGAATTCGGCCTACTGTACGTGCCAGCAGCCAGACACACGCTCTATGATTCTAGAGCACCGGAAACACCGTTGCCACTTCTTCTTCTTTGCTAGTTTTTCAAGCAAACCATAGTTCTTGTCATTGACCTTCTTCCTCATCCTTGCCTTCTCCTTAGCCCTGGCCATCTCCTTAGCCAAGGCCTTCTTTTTATCCATGGTCTTCTTCTTAGCCGTGGCCTTCTTCTTGGTCGTGGCTTTCTTCTTAGCCTCGGCCTTCTTCTTAGCCTTGGCCCTCCTCTTTTCCATGGCCTTTTTCTTGGCCTTGGCCTTCTTGTCACAAGAAGCACTGCTGTAATGATTGGCATTCTTGTAGTCGCAATCACCTCTGTGCCCCTGCGCTTTGCAATCGGTGCACGTTCGAGCCTGACAGAGCCCGCAGATCCCCACTCCACGACGGATGTTTTGCGGCGGGATATAGTGAGAGCAGGTTGGAATTGCGCAGTAAGTTCTCTCAAAGTCGCTTGTTTCAATCTTCCGTTCCTCGTATCTCTTTATCATTTCGGTGCCTATCATATCCTCGACGGCGGTAGAGACATGAATCGGCAAGCAGCAACATCGAGGAGGAAACATGGCTTCGTCCGAAAGGGCGTTCTCAAAAAGACGAGCAATACATTCGTAACAATAGGTGTGAGCGCATTCTGTTTGAATGATATCCGACGGTGAATACTCTTCCATACAACATACACACTGTTGCCGAGTCTCGGTTTCTTCTTCGCTAGTTTGAGCGACATCATGATCTGAGCTTTCATCCAGCAAGTCTTCATCGCCATCGTCCGAGATGGTATCTTCAGGTGCTGCAGAATTCTGCCCTTCCATTTCATGACCTGAAAATGCTCTTTGGTCAGCCATTTTTTCCAGTGATAGAGCTGCACCTTTCGTTTTTCTCAAGGTTTCTCTGTGTCCCTCAATCTTAATAATGCGTGCTCCCATCATTCTGACCTGATTTCACATCACAGTTGATAGATCAATAGCATGGACAAAATTTTGGATGCTCTTGCAAAGCGAGGCGGAATTGCTTTTGGAAGATAGAAAAGGTTGGTCATGTTTGCCAGATCTTTGATTACAAGTGAAGTCATAATGAGGAGTATAAAGAAGTAAATGTGTAAATATTAATTGGGATCGTATTTAATGAAAGGTCCATTAGAATCTATATATAGAAAGAAGACGATGTAATTATGATGGCTAAAATATGGGTCCAATTCTCTGTTCGAATGTTTAGATACCAGAGAGCAGCACTGAAGCTTCCAACTTGTTGACCTTTGTAGGTCAGAAAATGCCACCTTCTTGACTAAAAAGGGAGTTATCGAGCAATTTGGGCTATTCCAATAGACGTGAGTCAGATTGATTGACTCAAAAACAACCATGCAAACTGCATGCTTTACCCTTCCATTTCAACTTCAATTCAATTGCATACATGTCAATCTCCTACATCACCAAGTCAAACCCTGTCATGTCCGCTCTTAAGCAAGCCTGGAGCGCTCCTTAACTTGGGCAGCTCAGGTATCGCGTTCGTAGAGATTCTCTTCTTCTGCGTAGAGACAATCGCACGTTTTCCATTTCTTCCCGCAAAAATAACAGAATTCAAACTTGCAAAGGCATCTAGGATATGTGAGTCTCAACCCTTGCACTGTCAAAGAAGAGGAGAAAAATAAACTATCAAATGAAATTGCCCTTACGTGATATGATAGCAGCCTGTGCTGAGCTCAATCAGACGACTGCAATTAGAGCATCGTTGCCACTCCTTCGAATTTGCCAATTCCTCCAGGAGTGCATCAAGCTTATATACACATGGACCCGGATGAGCGCGGTTCTTGCACTTTCTGCATGTGCGCACTCCGCAGCTCACACATTTGCAAACCCGATCTCGTTTGGCCGTTTGTGGGAGATATCGAGCGCACTTCGAATCTGCACAGTAGGTTCGGTCTGGATCTTTGAGCTCGATCGCCTTCTCGAGGTGCTTTTTGATCAACGCGGATCCGAGCACCTTTTCCGAGGCCGCAATTTGTTTGTTGCAGCATCGAGGTGGAAACAAGGACTCATCACGCAAAGCATTCTGAAATAGGCGGACCAAACATGCCTTGCAATAGAAGTGTGAGCACTTCGTTTTGATCATGTCATCTTGGAGTTGGTCGTCCCGGCAGGAGACACACTCGCGCCGAGTTTCAGATTCGGGCGAGTCCGTTAGGTTGATGGCATTTTCGATGGAATCACCAAGTTTTCGAATGTCGATAGAGAGGGAACTGGGCGAGGATTTCTTTTTCTTGTACTTGGACATGTCATTGTCTGTCTCTAAGCCCATTGACATAGCTGTACTCATACTGACGTTGCTCATTTTGACTCTCCTCCTGGTATCTCACCAAGGATGAGTACTCGTCTTGTTCTTATCTTTTTTTGCAATTTGTTGGTCTCCTAGGTTGTGTTCACTAAGAAAACCTGTAAGACTATAGGCTTTGTATCTTGATATATGTCGTACTCCATGCGATGAAGGTCTTCCTTCAAAGTTGCTGAATGGAAGACGTGTCAAAAAGATGGAAAAATCCCTTGGAATAGCTTGGAGCTTCTGCAAAAGAGGGTAAGAAAGTAAGTTGGTCGTGAGGTTGAAACTACGTAGTATACCCACGTAATGCCTGAAGAACAAGGCCCCCATGCAGCACAAATAATACACAACGACTTATCTTTAGCGATCTTTTACAGGCTTTGGTGTTGGCACCATCGTGTCTCATATTATGAGGACAAGAGTAGAGCTGGTGATTGACATGTCAACCTACTTACCTTCTAGTCTAGAAAGTCAACTTGATTGTTTTTCATCCCTCTGCCGCCCATTAGTTTGTCATAGATTTATATCGTCATGTAGGACTCATCAAAATTGCGTGACTCAAATAAAATGTGGCTGTTTGGGTTATATAATGCCTACTTTAGACATGTGCACGACGCACAATCCTAAAATTATGTTTGTGTATCATTTCTCGAATATCTAGCAATTTTGAAGATATCAATTGGCTTGCTTTGAGCAAAATCAGGCAAAGGCACATCACTAACATGTAAGTGATAGAGCAATTTCAGATATCTGACAGAGTATATCCCATATTTCTCCAATCCAAGTGTGCTACAACCTCGTGCTTTAGTCTCCGTGTATTATCCACATAGTATTTTTGGAACCGCTTGGACTCATCAAAATGGCTCGTTCGTATTCCGTTCGGATTATATCTAACAGTCGCAAGTTTTCCACTTCTTCCCACAGGAGTAGCACCACTGAGCTCTGCAAACACAACTATCAGGTGTCAGTAAGAGGCTTTGAGAGTAGCTTAGAGAGTTTAGAAAAGGCCTATAAAAGCACCTACGTGATATGAGGGCAGCCCTCTTTAAGCTCAATCACTCGGCCGCATTTATTGCACCGTTGCCATCTCATCCTCATCATCAATTTCTCCAACGGCTTGTCTAGCCTAGATAAACAGTTGCCTCCATGGGCACTCCTTTTGCACTTCCTGCACGTGCGTATGCCGCACCTGCAGGTGCCAGCCGTTTTGAAATTAAAATTCGGCCAAATTTTCATTGTTGGTGAGATATATTCAGAGCATCTTAAGTCTGAACAGTAGGTTCGGTCTGGATCGCCGAGCTCGGTTGCCCTCTTCTTTTGTTCTTGCGCCAATGCAGATCCTATCATTTTCTTCATGTCCGAGCCTTCGATTGGTTTGTGGCAGCATTGCGGCGGAAACAAGGATTCATCCTGCAAAGATTTCGTGACCATGCGGATTAAGCAGTTCTTGCAATAGAAGTGGGAGCACTGTGTTTTGAAGATTTCGCTGCAGATTTCTCCACAGGAGGTGCATACATCGGGCTGGGAGTCGGGAAAAACCAAGTCTTTGATAGAACGCATGATGTTCTTGAGAGAGTGAATTAGTTTCTGGCTAGTGGCAGAGATAAATTTAGCGAATGTTTTTGTTTCTTTGGGTAACGGTGTCTCTTCTGCCTCCCTTCCTAGCGACAGAGCTGTGGCCAGGCAAAAATCACTCAATATGACTTGTTGTCTTTCGATTTCGGATTTCCATATATGAAGTGCCACTCCCCTGTCGGGATCTACTTCTTCTAGCCTGCTGGCTGGTTGGTTTGTATCCTTCAGCAGCAGCTGTGCTTCGAACTTGTCAAGCTTGTCGTTCGCGTCTTCCAGCAGCAGCTCCAATAGTAGGGACTTTGTATTTTGGGGCGTATCTTGGTCCATTTCCCGAGCAAGGCTCTCGAACTATTGAAGCGGGCTTGATGTTACTCACAACGGAGTTTTCGCAAGAAGGCAGAAGTAGAAAAGAGGATGCAAGCCTAACTCTGGAAGTAATCAGCCTGGAATTCCACAGAGCAACTGTCCAAAAATTCTTAGTTAACGAAAAGGTTATTCGAAAGACCTTGTCGTGAGTGTATGACGAAGTATGGTCATTCGCGCTGTAAGGATGAGGTAGATGTTTGTCGATGCACCATTCTATCAATTGTCATCATTGTCGTTCTCCTGCTAGATTTCAATTTGATCTTCTTTGTTACAAAAATTTCGATTCTTTTTTTTTATCCTTCGGCCTTTGGTGATGCCCTAAGTGATGGATGCTCTGGTTAGAGCCCCGGAGGACCTTCCCAAAAAAATAATGATGAGTCATCCGCCTTAATCCCGCTATCTCCGACCAAAGTCAGTGCCGACACTTCGCTTCTACAATGCTGTCAACTCGGACTGGCTGTCTTCGAGCACGACCAGTGACCTGTACACTCTCTGAGCTTTAACCAAACCGAATCAGCAATACCCACCTAACTCGCCCAAGATGCAGGGCTTCAGTAAGTCCCGATCCCACCCCCATAGAACATGCGAAACAGCCAACTAACATGCGACTCAATAGACATGGGACGGTCAGCAAAATATCTAATCCCCCAATCTACACCTAACCCCCAGCTAAAACTTCCAATAGATATGTCCCCCCAGACCAAGAAGGCCTAACAACAGGCAACAAACTCGCCGGAAAGCACGCACTCGGCGCGCGCGCCCGCCACCTCCACACAAAAGGCGCACTAATCGTGCGCTTCGAGATGCCCTTCGCAGTATGGTGTACAACCTGCAAGCCGCACCCTATAATAATCGGCCAGGGCGTGCGGTTCAACGCAGAGAAGAAAAAAGTAGGCAACTACTACTCGACGCCGATATACAGCTTCCGCATGAAACACACCGTCTGCGGCGGAACGATCGAGATCAAGACCGACCCCCAGAACACGGCGTATGTCGTTACCGAGGGTGGGCAGAAACGCGATACTGGCGAGGACAAGGAACTGCAGCCTGGAGAAATAGCTATCAAGCCGTATACGCGAGAGGTGGATCCTGCGGAGAAGGATCCGTTTTCGAAGATCGAGGGGAAGGTTGAGGATAAGATTCGGGCGAAGACGGAGGCGGCTCGCATTCTTGAGCTGCAGGAACGGCAGAATCGGGATTGGGAGGATCCGTATGAGAAGTCTATGCGGTTGCGGAGGACGTTTCGGCAGGAGAGGAAGGGGCTTGAGAAGGCTCAGGCTAAGAGCGAGGCTCTCAAGGAAAAATTGAGTCTTGGGATTGAGCTTTTGGATGAGACGGAGGCGGATCGGCAGATGGCGAGTATGGTGGAGTTTGGGGAAGGCCTGGATACTGTTGGCTCGCATGCTGCCCGCGTGACTCGTCTTCGGCCTATGTTTGAGCAGCGGGAGGAAAAGCCTTCAGGAAAGATAGGGCCCGGAGAGAAGAAATCTCGCTCCTCCAGGCGGCCTAGGAAGGATGATCCGGTAGAGACACGGAAAGCTTCTCTCCGCCGTGAGCTGGCTGGGAATACTCGTGCTATTATTGACCCATTCTTGGTGGATACAGATAACAAAAATGCATGGCAACCGAGCATCAAGAAGAGGAAAGCCGTCGCCTCTTCGATTCCATCCCTCCGTGAAGATCCCAGTGGCACAGAAGTTGATTCCTCTACCGTGGTACCAACACCAGCGCTGGTCAGCTACGATTCTGACCCGGAGTGATTTTGATTCCACCTTTATGGACTGTTTTGGGACATCAGGAGAGGCGTTCTATGAACTTTCTTGATTTATGTATTGAGATACCCACTTTCTTCTAGACTTTCGATCACAGCATTGCGCTTGAATTATCCATCCCGGCATGCTTAAATCAAGCATCAAAACACTAATACATTTCCTTGCTACTTAAGAATCGGCCAATCTGACCATTGTTGTAATGCCAAACGGACGGTATGAAATTCAACTCAAACAAGTTGTATGTGTAAGATAAAGATATTGAAACAAGAATAGCGGGAAACCCCCGACATAGTAAGACAGGGTATCCTGCGTAGTTATTACATACAGTAGAATCACAAGAGCAGAGAGTGAAACAGGATTCAACAAAAGAAAGTCATGCTGCATCACGACTAAGAGCTCAGAAAGGTGCCAAATCCGCGCGAAACTTAACGTCTACTGAAAAATGAGACGGTTGCTGCGCGGGTGCGAGTAGGTTCTGGCTCGGGGACTGGTGGAACTTCTGAATTGGGTGTGGTCGAGGGGTTGGGAGACTCGGAGGATGCTTGCTGGGAGATTTGGGCAAGTTCGCCAATAATTCTGGAAGGGATCAGCATGATCTTGGATTATAAAGAGCATATGTTTGACTGACCTGTGATGCTCGCTGTACCAATCATCATTGGCCGTTCGGATGTGCTTAAGCTGTTCCTGGATGCTTGCCATCTATGTAATTCATTAGTAGAGCTCTGTATACGCTAGTATAGTCTTCATAATCATGTGAATGGGTGGAATGCGGGAAGATCTGATGAGTAGGAAGACTTCTTCAATCGGGGATCTCCCACCGTTCCCTCAATGGATGGGCCTAGGTCCTCACCTTCCGTTGTGGCTGGACCCCCATCTTCAGCATTCTCGCTACCCTCATCAGCTGTCGCCCACCGGCTAGCCTCTAGCCCCGAAGAGCTGCTCTTCTCGCCGCTGTCCGCTTTCAGAACTGCGAGCTCAGTTTCGAGTTCACGAACTCGTCGCCGGCTGGCAGAGATGTCGGAATCAATATCGCCAAGCTGGTTGAGAAGACCCATGTTCTTGTCGATCTGAGAGTTCAAGTCACGTTCGCCAGCTTCAAGCTTCTCAGACAAGGTCTTGTTTTGGTTCTTGCAATCAACAAGCGAGTCGGAGATGGCGGCGTTATCCGCCTTGACCTTGAGAAGTTGGTCGCGAGATTCAGAGAGCTGCTTCATGATCGACTCAAGATGCGACTTCTGGCTATCCGAGTCCTTGGCAAGCTTCTCAAATTCACCCACCTGCGCGATGGCAGCTTGGTACTTCTCTCCAAGTGCAGCATGGTCAGCATGGATTTTGGCTAGCTCAGCTGAGTAACGACCCTCAATCTCCTTAGAAGTAGTGGTGGCGGATTCCTGTACCGCAAGGTAGGCCTTCTCAGAGTCAGCAAGCTTGGCTTGTAGATCAGCAACTGTTGCCTTCAAGTCATCCATAGCGGAGGTGTCTTGGGCAGCAGCCTTAGCCTGAGACAACTGCTCGTTGGCACTGGCTAGAGCTGCATCGTGAGCCTTCTGGAGATCGTCGATCTTCGTCTTGTTAGAGGCTTCGAGCTCCTCCTTGAGATTGGACAGCTTGGCATCGTGCATAGTAAGAAGCTGTTCAATTGCCTTTCCATGTTCGGCATCGATCTCAGCAGCCTTGGAGGCTTGAACAGCCTCAATATCAGCCTGCAGCTTAGCTTTGGTCTCTTCAAATCCCTGCTGCAGTTCGGCAATTGCCTTGCTGTGCTCAGCATCGACGTCGGCAGCCTTGGAGGCTTGAACAGCCTCAATATCAGCCTGCAGCTTAGCTTTGGTCTCTTCAAATCCCTGCTGCAGTTCAGCAATTGCCTTGCTGTGCTCAGCATCGACGTCGGCAGATTTCGAGGTTTGAACAGCCTCAATTTCAGCCTGCAGCTTGGCTTTGGTCTCTTCAAAGCCCTTTTGCAGTTCGGCAATTTGCTGCTCGTGAAGCTCGGTATTAGCTGTGCTAGAGCTCTGCAAAGCAGAAAGCTCGGCTTGCAACTTCGCCTGAGTTTCTTCAAAGTGATTCTGAAGTTCGGCGTTCTCCTTTTCGCGAGCCTCGGATTGGGTAGCAATCTCAAGAGCATGGCTTTCGAGCACCGCCTTCAATTCGGCCTCAAGTGACTGAACCCGCGTGGCATGAGTAGACTCCAATTCCTTGTTTGCAGCAAGCAACTCATCGTGTCTCGTCTGGAGGTCACTCAGAGCGCTGGCATGAGAGCCTGATGCCTCCTTGACCCGCTCCAATTCGGATGCGAGCTGAGCAGCATGCTCAGCCTTCAACTCTTCTATAGCTTGCGCGTGCTTTTCAGACACACCAGCAGCCTGCGAGGTGTGTTGCTCGAGAAGGAATACGGCCTCTGCAGCCTTCTCCTCCAGAGCCTTCATCTTGTTGTCCTTCTGTACACCCTCTTGCTTGGAGTGGTCTTCGACATCACGTAGAGTGCGGTGGATTGCTTCGGCTTCGGCTTGCTTGCTCTGCATCTCTTCGAGCAGCGCGTTGATTTTCCCAGTGCCAGTGGTCAGCTGCGATTCTAGCGACTCGCACTTTTGTCGAAGAGCATCAATCTCCTGGATGGCAAGGTCTTGTGCAGAGGCGTTACCCTCATCCAGTGCACGGCGGGACTCACCGAGGGCATTCTCGGAGGCATCCAGCTTTTCTTGCAGCAATTTGAGTTCTGCTTCATGGGTGGCCTCAAGCTCAGCAACTGCATCTTCTTGTCCCTTCTGGGCAGTGGCCTTAGACGCCTCGAGGGCATCACGGAGTTCCTGGAGTTGCGTGGTGTGTTCTGCCCCGCTCAATTCCGCTGCCGCCATGGCAACAGTGAGCTTCTCCGCGTGGGAAGCCGAAATATCAGTGATGGCAGTTTCATGTTCGGCCTTGAGGCTTGCGATGGCAACCTCATGGGCAGTCTCCAATTTCTCGACCTTTGATGACAGTTCAGTGGCCGCAGTTTCACGTGCCTCCTGCAGCTCAGTTTGAATCTTCTCAAGGTCCTGCTTAAGCTCGGTGATTTTGTGGTCCTTCTCGGCAATCAAAGTGGTCTGGTCGGGGCTTTCCTTGCTAGCAGACTCGGCCGCAGCAAGCTTCGCCTCGAGGGAGGCCACTTGTTCTTGAAGACCAGAAACACTCTCCTGGGCAGACTCCTCCGCAGCACGGATCTCCTGCTCCCTGAGCGCATTCAGTTTCAAAATCTCTGTGTTAAGGTTCTCCATAGCTTGCTCACGACCTTCAAGTTCTCGGTTAAAGTTTTCGAGCTCCAGAGCTTTGTCTTCCTCCAGGGCAAGCTTCTGGAACTCAATTTCCTTTTTCAGGACACTGATCTGCTCCTCAAAGTGAATAGCTGCAGACTTGTGCTCAGCCAGTTCTTTTTCGAGAGCGTCAAGCTGAATCTGATGTGTTGACTTGAGCTCGTCAAGAAGGGCAACTGTCTTATCGTCCCCCTGCGCCGCGGCGGATTGTCTAGCTTCCTCCAGCTCCTTTTGCGAGCTCTCCTCCAGCTCTTTCCGTTGGGACTCCGCTTCATCTAGTCGCGCTTGCAGGGCCTGGAGCTCCTCGGTATGGGCTAATGTCAACTTTTCAATCTCTGCGGTGTGATTCGCGCGAATAGCCTCGGTGGCACCGGCATCACCTAAGGGCTCTTCGGCTGAGACAGAAAGCTGGCTGAGCTTCTCATTGACGGTCTCCAGTTCAGCCTTCAGACTAGCAACAGTCTCCTCGCTCTCTGTGAGCTTAGTCTGAAGGGCATGCAGCTTCTCGGAATCACCAGTCCTGGAAATTGAGCCAGGAAGTGTACTCAGTCGCTTCTTAGGGTCAGGCGCAGTAGCAGGCCTGACGGTGCTTGTGGTCGAAGAGGGCCGAGCAGTAGCAGGCCTATTAGTGGAGGTGGAAGTGGCAGTCCGGCTTGCAGGCGTCGTCGATGAAGTCAACCTGCCCACAGGCTTGCTCGTCGATGTCGCGGTGCGCGCAGTTGTGGTTGCGGGCTTCCTCTCGGTGGTGATACCAGCCACACTCGATCTACGATCGGTAGAAGACGAGGTGGGTTTGAGAGGAGCGCGGGTGGAGGCGGTGCCGGCCATGGACATGCGCTTCGCAGTACCAGAGATTCCCCGCCTCTCATCTCCCGAGCTCGCCACAGACCTAGGCTTCTCGTCTGCTGAGCTGCTGACTGACATGCGAGACCGGTGGGACGAGACAGTCGAGGTGCTCAGCGGCTTCCGGGTGCTTGTCGTGGTCGGGGGACGAGTGGGAGGTTTATTCAGCGTGCTGGTAGTTGTGCGGGTGGTACTGGTCGCGGGTTTCGATGCAGAGGACGAGGTGGGCTGTTGGGTGGTAGTTGTTCCGGAAGACAAAGGACGCTTCGCGGTGCCAGTTGCACCAGGGCTGGCCTTGGCCGGAGAGGCCGCAGGGCTTTCCTTGGATACCTCGGGGCTGGGCTTAGCCAACTCTTCGCCTCCAGAGACAACGCTCGACTCTATCGGGGTAGCTGGGGGCTCATTTTCATCGACCTCGACAGGAACAGGGGCGACGACCGGTTCGTCGTTTGAAGACATGTTGGTAGATTGTTTAGATTAATGTATTAAAGATGGCAAGGTTCGCGGTAAGGTTCAGTTGGCATGTACCAATGAGCTGTCTGCAAAAAAAACATCGTCAGTCAGCAGCTCTTGTTGTAAATTCAAACCCCTAAACACATGACTGCCCAACCGGTATGCTCTCCACCCCAGATTCAAGCTCTCGAATTCATGCAGCTCCAATGAGCTCTCCAGGAGCTTGTAGCGCGCTGAATACAAGCCTGAAACCCCCTTTTCCCACTTGCTCAAGATATTCCCACTGTGCACAAAGCAGAACCGAGTGCCATTGTCCAGCTCAACCGAAGCTCCCGTCTATAAACAAACATGCGGAAAAAAAGAAGAATGTACTCACACACCGCACAACCGTTCCAATGTGAATTCTTCACAATTATTCTCAGGCTGATATCCAGACCAAGAGAAGTCCAAACCACAGTTTGTAAAAAAAAAAAAAAGCAAATAAACGGACAAAAGCAAACAGTGTCAAGATGTTTTTGGGAAGAAAAGGGGAAAGCGGGAAAAAGAGAAAGCGGTGTCAATTTAGGAGGGGGGGGATCGCCGCTGCCCATACTTTTGTAAGCTTTCTCTAGACACCCCCTAAATGGGTCGTGCATCCGGGGTATCTCCTTACATTGTCTTACTGTCTTCATTATTTCTAAAATATAACAAAGATTTTGACTGGATTTGAGATCATGTATGCTCATTCTTTGCTTTACAGCTTAGTATCCATCATAATAATAGCCCGGTTTCTCATCTCCATTCCACCTAAGTAGGTACTAGTACCCAAGATGTCTCAGAAACAGAATCAGGAGCTCAAGGAAGAAAAATCCCTGATTCTACAACCAGCACTTTCTCACATTGAACCTAGGGAACCCATCAAACTTGACTAAATTATCAGCACTAAACCTCCTAACCTTGAAAGAAGATAGGCTTCAGCCGAGGCAGATGTTGATATTGATAGTTGACAACCGTGGTTATTCAACATAACACCGGTGGTTCGCGGTTTGTGGTTCGCGGAACCCCACATACCTAAAGGTTGTACGGCCATACTATGTTGTAGGTACAGACTCAAAATATTCAAATCTGATTTTGTCTCTATGAACTTCATTCTCGCAAAAGGGTATTTGAAATCAAATCTACTACAAAATGAAATATCTCAATCCTGTCTCCCCCACCTCTTGGTTAGGTCATGGATCATCCAATCCGAGTTTGACAGCTTCGCCCTGGATATCTTGCAGGATGCGCTCGGAGAGTTGGCCGCCGATTGTGTTGTCACACTTGATATCGATGTATCGATCTTCCCCTGTTCATACCGTCAGAATAGCATTTAGCATGGTAATGAAAAGTCTTACCACCATATAATTGTAAGCCATCACGAAGAGCAATCTTCTCGGCATAGGTCCACCTTCCACAAGAGATATGGCTTTTGACCTCTTCCAACTCAAATTGCCTGTACGCTTGAGGGCGTTGGGGAATGCGATGAGGTGTTTCACGGAGCCGGCCGTCTTTTACTGCCTCCTTGAGGGTCTTCACGTGTCGCATCACCATTTTAGAACGAGCAATCACGCCCCCACTAATATCGTAATGCATCTGGGCGAGAGAAGATATCCTATCACAGGAACCCCAAAGCAAATCCAGGATAATGCAAAAATGTCGCGCTCCCTGGTTGTTAATAGTCTTGTAGGTCTTGAACCCGAGTATGATCAGGTCAATCAGTCGGGGAACAATATGGGCCTCGAGCTGGTTGACTAGTTGTGCACCGTCATCTTCATCCTCTGGAGCTTCAGTGTATATGATCCACTGGTTTTCTTTAAAGATGCTGTTGGCAATGAGGCTGCACTGGTTTTTCAAGGAAGAAGCTGAAGCGGGATCCTTAGCCATGGTTTTAAAGAGACCTCGTAGCCGCTCAATGAGCTTGATGATACCTCGGAAATGATCTTTCGTAGACGGATCGGCGTGGGCCTTTAGAGTTTTCCTTGTTCTGCGAATTGCTTCCCAAGCTTCCTTGAAGCCGGATTCTTTAGTGGTCTCGGTCAGCCACGTGAAGATATCTGAGCGAGTGTTTAGATAGTCCTGATTTGGGCCGGGTGACTGGATTGTTGGTGTCTCTAGTAATTCCTGAGGCTGCGACGAGCCATTCTGAGATTCTCGAGCATTTGCTGACTCGAGACTTATGTGCGTGCCAACCCTTTGGTTTCTTGATACACTCTCGAGGATTTGCACCTCGAGAGTGTCTGCA
This sequence comes from Penicillium italicum, assembly GCA_002116305.1. NCBI lineage: Eukaryota > Fungi > Ascomycota > Eurotiomycetes > Eurotiales > Aspergillaceae > Penicillium > Penicillium italicum. Next base: position 94,615 of record LWEC01000508.1, on the reverse strand, counting down.
TTTGCGGTCTGCTGGGTGGGTGTTGAATGATCCTGCTTTTCAGCTGGAGAATGATCATCTGCTTCTTCTTTATCTTCGTCTTCATATTCGGATTCATCGTCATCAGATGCGTTGTCTCGCGCGTCGATAGCTTCCTCTCCGGCTTGGTCGTTTGCCTCTTCTTCATCTTCATATTCAGACCCGTCTCCATATCCATCATCTTGTGCATTCCTAGCTTCCTCTTCAGCTTGATTATCTATCTCTTCTTGGGCTTCGTCTTCGGATCCGCCTCCAGATGCATCTTCTTGTGCATTTCTAGGGTCGTACTCAGCCTGATCATCAGCTAGATCCTCATCTTCGGCTGGAAACAGATCGACTGGTTCGGGAAACGGATCATGTTCAGCCTGGCGCTTAAGCTTGTCCCGGTTATGTTCCAATTCCTGCTCTCCACTGCCACCAGATCCATCTTGAGTTGATTCGGACTCGCTATCGCCTGACCCGGATTCGTCGTTGCTGGGCCTGTTGTCTTCTTCATCGTCTGTAACGTTGGGAGGTGGAGTCGGTCGCGCGAATCTAAGTACCGTGCGGTTTCTCAAACTCAACCGGCTTGTATTTTTTGGTTCGGTTTGAGGGGTTTTTAGAAGTTTTGTCGGAGAGGGGGAGGTAGGAATGTCAAAGACATCAGCATGGGTGGTGCGGCGCCTTTTGGGGTCCTGCATTTTCGTGGTGTCGCGCCCGAGTGCATTGATATTATTCAAGAGTCCAAGACTGTAATCGGTAGATCGATTGGATCTTTTTGGCGCCATCTGTTCGAAACCACGTGGGGAAGTTAAAAAAGAAAGCAAGACGCGGTAAGGGAAGAGCTCTGGTGGAGCCGCAGATGACAATCCCGCTTCCCCTCCAACCTTCTTTCGCTCATCTCACTCCAACCTCGGATTTTCTCATTCTGCAAACATGGCTAACCCGGTTATTCGTGTATTGTCCATTTTGGACTCTACACCGCACGAATTTATCGAACCGAGCAAAAAGATCCACGAGTCACAAGATGTATCGACTTTCCTGACTTCAAAAGCCTACACTGATATCATGACGTGGATACTACAACTCAACAGATCTATGTTTCCAGTGAAGGTGCCCAGCGACACTATACAAACTTGGACTCTCAACAGCGATGCGATACAATACTCCGCTCCGGTCCGACAATTGCAGCGACTTCTCTCGAAACTCGAAGATATCATACTGGAGGTTCCACCAGATACTGGTCCGCGGAGATTTGGAAACATAAGCTTTCGGAGATGGTCTGAGGTGGTCGAAAGTCGCGCATCTGATCTGCTGAGGGAATGTCTACCGGCCGATCTCCTTAATAGGAGGTTATCAGATGAGGGCGCAACGGCGGAGACGGAGTTGAAATCGTATCTCTTGGGCAGCTGGGGAAGTGGCCAGCGATTGGACTATGGTACCGGTCATGAACTGAGCTTCCTAGCTTTTCTGGGTGGAATATGGAAGCTGAATGGATTTCCCAACGCCGATCCAGGCGTAGAGGAACGAGCTATCGTCATCGGGGTGATCCATCCGTGCGTCCACCAAGAATCTACCACGCCAGATATGCTTCGTCTCTTACTTACTGTCGTCACATAGATACCTAGAGCTTATCAGGCTACTCATTAAGACATACAACCTTGAGCCTGCTGGCTCCCACGGCGTGTGGGGTCTTGATGATCACTCCTTCATCCCTTATCTCTTCGGATCTGCGCAACTATCGCCTGCAATCGATGATACTGACCTAACTCCTGAAGAAGGCTCAATGCCCAATGCACCCGACCCGGGTGGGGTCGCCAATGCAAAGATTGTCGAAAGGGAACGCCAAACTAATCTCTATTTCTCCGCTATCGGGTTCATTTATGATGTGAAGAGAGGCCCGTTCTGGGAGCACAGCCCCATGCTATTCGATATTTCTGGCATTCGAGCTGGCTGGGGCAAGATCAACAAGGTTCGCAGTCTTGATAATCAATGAGGATGCTCGCGCTGACAGGTTACACCAGGGAATGATCAAGATGTACAACGCGGAAGTTCTCTCGAAATTCCCCGTAGTGCAGCACTTCCCTTTCGGGTCTCTGTTCAGCTGGGACCGTGATCCAAGTGCGCCTCTCCCCCCTACCACAGTTCATGCCACATCTGGTCCTCAGGCACGCCCTGTTGCGCCAAATTCTGGCCATCCTTCTGTTGCCGCTTCCCGTCCCATGCCTGGGAGTGGTACCCACGCTCCCTGGGCTAAGCCCGGGGTAGGGACGCAGGCTATTCCCCCGATGGCCTCGACAGCAGCCCCATGGGCTGGGGTGCGAAGAGAGGGGGTTCCAAATCCGATGCCTAGTAAAGTGACCAGAGTTCCCTCTGCTCTTCCGGATACTTCAAGGATGCCTCCAGGCCCCATGGCACCGACAAGAGCCCCTTCGTCTACTCAGCCTCGGCCTTCGCCTTCACAGACTGGAAATACCGATGTGCCTACCAAGGCTCCCTGGGCAAAATGATTGTGAAGAAAAATGATACGAATACCAATGCACACTGCTGCCCTCTTGTAACAACTAGTTCCTGTGTCAATTTGCATACACTCTTCAACCTGAAGTTGACCCCCAAATGCCGTTTCTCCTACTTGTCCATTGGTAATCTTGGATCAGCCCCGGGACCGCGCCTGACATATAGCTCTGAAAACCCCTTTGTCTAAAAATATGTTTTAGCAGCCTTGGTTCCCACAGATTCCTCCGTGCTTGCAACGCAAGCATCTCGCTCGAGGGATTCGCGGTTCGGCCAATACCGGATCGAATAAGTTCTCTGGGCGAGTCACGGCGATAGTCGATGGCCCATTGCCAAGAAAAACCAGGCCAGAGTCCACGCAATGCCAAGCCCTTGGGATTGGTGCTGCCTTAAACCCATCTGGTGGCAAATTGATTATTCTCACTTGTTACACTGAGTCCAGATAGTCAGTTGAAGCACGGTCCAATATCAAAGCATCATGAATTGCCCATCTCGGACCGACGACACCTTGCTGCGCGATGGGTGGAATCAGAACCCGCGCTTGCTTTCTCCCGACCTGACTACCCGCCAAGACCTCAACGGAATCTCAAACACTCGTGAAAACAAAGACGATGAGTATGGCCCAGGGACTCTGGGAGGAAGCTCCAATTGGAAGGGCATTCCTCCGCTAGAGGAGAAGGATGCAGGAAATCATCTTGGCCCGGGGTGCGAGGCGTCCCTGACAACGTCAGGTATGAACAGCAAGCATATATATACTTAGGCAATAACCTTCTAACAAGTGAAAAGAACGCCTCGCTCCCCAAAACACCAACCTTGGAATAGGTCACAACGGACTTAATCCCAATAACAATGTTTTCCCGCCATATCAGAGTATCAAGGATTGGGCGTTGTGGCTTCTCTCCGTGCTTCTTGTCTCGGCGGTCATCTCCTTCGATAGTATGAAGCGGTATTTCACATCTAAACAACCTCTCGTACTGGAAGCATCTACTGCACAGCAGTATACGGAGCCAGTCAAACGATCAAGTTGTGCTCAGGGAGGTACCCGCGGCGCATACGACCTACCCTTGCACGTTGCGGCCCTCTTCATCATCCTAGCCACTTCGAGCATTGCGTGCGCATTCCCTATCCTCGCAACTCGATTTCCACGAATGCACATCCCACCCACATTTCTTTTTTTCGTCACCCATTTCGGAACTGGTGTCCTCATTGCCACTGCATTTGTACATCTCCTTCCGACAGCGTTTACTTCGCTGGGAGACCCATGTCTATCTGACTTCTGGACAAATGACTACCCAGCCATGCCAGGTGCCATTGCCTTGGGTGGTATATTCTTCGTTACAGTCATCGAAATGGTATTCAGACCCCAGAGTATCTGCCGTGGAGGAAACCAGGTGCCATCTGAAAAGCCAACTTCATGCACTGCGGATGCGAGGACAGCTCCAATCCCAGCACTCAATATCCCTGGATATCCAGACCGTGCTAGAGCGCCGAGCTCGCACTCCGCTGCCATGGACGGTCTATCTCATCTGCGAGATATGGGTCCGCTAATTGGAAGGTCCGCGAGCATAAGCCGAGCTATCAATCGCATGGGCGAAGGCACTGAAGATATAATTCGAGTTGCATCTGCGTCTGATGTTCAAACTCATCACGAGAAGAATAATGGGGCTATCCAGACAGACGTGGAACGTCATGACGATACTTTCACCTTAACCCCTGAGCAGAAGCAGAAGAAAGATACTATGCAGGTCTACCTTCTTGAGATGGGCATTCTTTTCCACAGCGTGTTCATTGGCATGTCACTCAGTGTGTCGGTTGGCAGTGAATTTGTGATTCTGCTGATTGCTATTGTGTTCCATCGTGAGTTCTCCGTGTCCCTCTGCTTGGTCAAGACAGTACATCTGACCAAATCAACTACAGAAACTTTTGAAGGTCTGGCGCTTGGATCCCGCATTTCCTCACTTCCCTGGTCAGAGAAGCAACTCCAGCCTTGGATCATGTCCCTTGTGTACGGATGCACGTAAGTTAATTTCCCATTCACTCCGAGCTCAACGGTGCTGACAAAGGTCTAGAACACCAATCGGGCAGGCTATTGGCCTCGCAACCCATACACTTTACAGCCCAGACTCGGAGGTTGGGCTGCTCGTTGTCGGCGTCATGAATGCCATCTCAGCTGGGCTTCTAATTTTTGCTTCGCTCGTGGAGTTGATGTCGGAAGACTTTCTCAGTGACGAGAGCTGGCGCATTCTCCGTGGAAAGAGAAGAGTTTATGCCTGCATCCTGGTATTCTTGGGTGCTTTCTGCATGAGCATCGTCGGCGCCTGGGCCTAAACGCGCCGGGTGTGGATGCTCTGGGATATTTGGCCTGTTATAGGCTGTACAGTCGGATTCATCCATCAGTAGAACCGCAACTGCTCTGACTTCCGAGTGAAGCCTTTATATAGAACGTTGGTCCGGAAAGTTGTTGTGGTTAGCTTCTAGCATATATAGCAAAAATATAGATACCGATAGAGGGGGTTGACTATAACCCCCAGTCTCAAATTCGTGGAAATGCTACAAGCGTGTTTTACCTTCTCGAGACATGTTCAATAGAAGAGAAACCAAAGCAATATGCATGTTCCGTTACCTGTGAGAAAGAGCTACTCCACCGTTATGTCCCCAGAAAGGCCGAGGGAAGAGACTCTGATGATGAAGGGCTGATATAGGAAAGGAGCAAAAAAAGATAATCCGTGCCCCAACTACTCCTGGTGAGGATCGAAACCCTATCCAGTTTCACCATTGCTGACCTTCCTAATGCGGTATCACCCGTAGTCATTATTCCACCCAGCAATCAGATGACCTCATGTCTCTCACCCACTTGGCCACCCAGGGAGGATTTTGACAGATTAGCTTGACCTAGGGTCAAATAGACCATCTAGGAATCATTGAGACAAGATATCCATTGGTTAGCATTCATGATGTACCACCCAGCCCACCGGGTCCTGCTCTATCGTCCATATTCTTCGGATATCACCCGGGAGTCATTAGAACAAGACATTCATTAACTAGCATTTGTGATTTACCACCGACCCCACCGAGCCCTACCCTCTCGTCCATACTCCTCTTCATTGTAGCCATCCCATTCGTCACGAAGGTCACTGGCTGTCCGGACAGAACTATCAACCCGCTGTCCTCGGAAATGCAGATCTCCACAGCAGCTGATCATCCCAACAATGTCACCATCACCCAAAAACTCAATCCAACCTTCCTGGTCATCTTCAAAGCTCATTTCACCTTCACCGGTCTCTCGTCCACGCCACTTAAACAGAACTCTGTCAAATGAGGGCTTCATAGGTCGTTCTGGCATCCACAGTACACCCTCAAACGCCCCGAACTCGTATGCCCCCCAAATCTCCCTTCCATTAAGGCGGAGGGATAAGGTGATTCCGTCATACGGCATAGCCTGTGGCCAGCTGTCTTCAATATCGGAGGAACGAACTTTATACGTGCCATTGAGTAGACCCAGAGTGTTTTTCAGGGTTCGGGGTGGAGATGGTGGGTCTGAGTATGCATCGGGCTCGCTCGCATCATCTATTTCCATCTGGTCATCTAAAGCATCATACGAATGTTCTCCGTTCTGCTCAGGCAAGTTAGTTACATGCCCTTTGCGTTTGGGATGAGGGGGGAGATGTTTACCATTCTGCAGGCGTATTCATACGAGGGAGGCGCATCCTGATACTCAGGCTGCTTAAGCCATCCGCTCAGCTCGGAGTCATTCGTGTTGTCTTGTGCCTTTTTGCCATACACGCGGCGTTTGGCGGTCTGTGGCTGATTGGGTGTCTCCTCATCATTCGATGCCCTCTTTCTCTTGGGTAGGGCAGTTTGATGCGTAGCTGGCTTGGAAGATACGGTTTTGGCAGCAGTGGGTTTAGCAGCAGCCTTAGTCGCAGCAGGTTTGGCCGCTGCGGCTAAAATCGCAGTGGCTTTGGGGGTAAATGTCTTGGGTGCCGTGGCCTTCTTGGGGGCAACCTTAGGCGTAGCAGGTTTGGCCGCAGTGGCTTTGGAAGAAACGGTCTTGGGGGCGGTATCTTTCTTGGGGGGACCAGCCTTGGGAGTAGCAGCTTTGGTAGCCGTTTTGACAGCTGCAGGCTTGGCAGCCGCCTTCGTCGCTGCAGGTTTACCCGCGGCTTTGGATGCAGTAGCCTTGCTCTCGGTAGTTTTAGACGCAACAGTCTTAGAAATTGTAACAGTCTTGGTGGTAACAGTCTTCGTCGTTGTGATCTTGGTATTGGCCTGTGGTTGTTCCTCCAAGTCTTGTTTCTTCCATTCCTTCTTCAGGTTCTTTTCGATTTGTAGGCTTTCCTTAGGGACACTCAGGGTGCCGTCTTGCACGGCTTTCAAGAGTCTCATCTTAGCAGTTGCTTTGACCTTTGACGGCGGCAGGCCATAGTGAAGGAGCTGTGCTTCATACCAATGGCCTGGGTGGTCTGGTGTGCTCTTGTCTGTAGACGTGGTATCGTAAAGGGCTTTTATCTCAGCTGGCGCTGCACGACGGTGGATCTGTCCTCCCGACGCAGCTACATAGAATGTGTCGACATTGAAGGAGAATTGACCGTTGATGACAGGCGGCATGATGGGTTCAGTGTTGTCTACGGAGTAAACACAGCGACGATACGGGGTAGAAGATAGGGGATCGGAGATTAAGAGATGTGGGGCGTCCCCGTGGACGGCTCATCCTCACATCATCTTCGCCCCTCGTTACTTTATTTCTTCTATCCTTTTTTTTGGCTTTCTTTTCTTCCAGCATTTGTTCAATACGTACATGGGTATCTATTAGGTTTAATATATGATGTAGGGATGCAGATCTTGCATGGATTATTGACCTTTGTGGGCTCATTTGGGTATGCACAGTCAACGATGTTGTGTTTAATGTTTTGGGTATCATTTACGAAAAATCCACCGGAGGGAGCTCTCTCTGCTCTAGAGCTACCTGGACACTATGCTGCATGCTCTCTATAGCTTCTTCCCAGCTTATAGTTCCCGCTGGCCGGGACCCTTGTGGCTCTTTAGACCCCTGCTGCTGCGAATGATCACCGACCAACCACATCAGCCAACGCACCACCGAAACAGCTTTGTCCACATCCTTCTCTTGCAACGTCACACTAAACAGATATTTACATAAGGAAGTAACGTCGTCGCCGTACGGGCCGCCATCCGCAAAGACTTCATGCCATGAGCCAACAGCATCTCGCAGATCTGGTAGCTCGGATAGTCGCTGTGATGTAAATACAGGACGCTTGGGTAGGGGCGGTAGAGGTAGAAGTTTCTCTACGGAAATCGGTGCAGGAGGAGCCTCCTGTGCCCGAGATGGAGGTCTTTGTGAAGGTTCAGTGGCCCGCAAGCGCTGTTGCATGCGGGAGCGTTTCTGTTCTTCAAGTAGTTCCTGTCTGATATCTTCAGGTAGAGCAGCAAGAAATTCAGCTGAAGCTTCCGCTGGCTCTTCCACATTTGGTGAGGCTTGTCTAGACAAAGCCTCTTCATCAAAACCAGCGGATACGGCCGCTGGGCGGGGAAGAACGAACCCAAAGCTTGATTGATTCAGAGGCTTGGGCTTAGGCTTGTTCGCAATTGTTGCCGACTTGGGTGGGCGGCCACGCCTCTTTTTTGGTGGTGAGACCGGCCTTCTCAGCTTGAGAGAACTTGAGGTTGATGGGCGTGACTCCGGTACTACCGGCGCAAGCGGCGGCGCAGCGTCAGTGGCTGGGTGGTTATAATATCCCAGTACTTCTTGGCGAACATCTTCAGGCAATGCCGCCAATGTATCTGGGTCCAGCTGGGACTGCGGCGGAAGGTCTGCTTGGGCAGGCTGTCGTGCTTCACGCGGAAGAGGACAAGGAGAGCCAGAGCGAGAATCTTGGCGCGGCTTTGCTTGTGCAACAAGCCTTGATCTGATATCCGTGGGCAACTCGGCAAGAACTTTGGGATCTGCTTGGGTAGGCATAATAAACTGGGACCCCGAAATATTGAGTGGCTTGTGGGCACTGTCGCTGAGTACTGGATCCGCTTGGATACGAACAGAGTCATCTTTCTGCGGACTCTCCAGCTCGTCAGGATCTGCATCTGGAATGAACTTCTTGCGAGGTGGAGACGTCTGGAAGTTCAGTTGTCGCTGGCTGCTCTCGGGGCCTGAAGGGCCAGACTTGATTGGTTCAAGTTTGGTCATTTGCACACCAAGACCTCTCAAGTCTCCAGGTGAAAAATTGAAACTTCTCAACATCGATATTGCTTCTTTCCCAATGACTTCTGGTGCATTGGTCGCAACACCAAGAGCGACGCTCTTGTTGAATGTGTCACACTTTCCATGGCCGAGATGCTTAACCGGTTCCAGTGGAGCGTCCATCGACCGACGCATTATTTTTAGGGTCAGCTGTTTCCCCTTCACCAGATTTTCTATCAATCTTCGATTCAGCTCCTCGCACAGAGAACGCACAAAGTCATCTGCTTGGTCCTGATTGATGAATCGAATCCCCCAGTTGACCTCGGCCGAAACGGATTTCCTTGTGGTTTGATCGCCGACTTCTGATCGATCGATTCCGCGAGCGTATTCCCATAATCTAATGCCAGTCTTGGGTCCCAGGCTGGATATCAATCTCTCTTTCGGGAGATCTCTGATGTCTTTGACAAACTTCACACTCAGCTCTTCGAGTTTGATTGCCATGCTATTGCCCACTCCAGGAAGATCACGAACAGTGAGGTCTCCAATAAAGTCTAGAACAGCATCCGGCTTTAATTGAAATTGCCCAGCAGGCTTGGCTTTTCTTAGGGACACTTTTGCGAGCAAAATGTTGTTGCCAATTCCGACAGAGACTGCACACCCGGTCTGCTCCTTGATTGAATCGCGTAAGTCTTGGGCAATTGCGTCCGCTTTAGCTTGCTCGCGGTAAATTGATCCTTCTGATATTGCCTTTCCATCTGAGCCGCCAGCTTCCAAACACAAATTTGTGACATCAATCAAAGCCTCGTCGATACTGACACTTTGCACGGTACCATCAATGGCAAGTATCGAGGTGTAGAACTTGCGACTCGCATCTTCATAGGCAGGGAAATCATACGGCAGTACTTTGAGATCAGGGCATGATTGCAAAGCAGCTTTCATCCACATCCCATTCTTAACCCCTCGAGCACGTGCAGTATAATTACAACTAGCAATCTCGGAACCTGGTCCAGAGCCATGGGCGATAGCAACCGGCTTGTGTTGGAGCTCGGGGTGTTTTAGAACTGAGACAGCTGCAAAGAATGAGTCGAAGTCGACGTGTAGAATGTACCGTCTTGATCCAGGGACAGGTTTCTTTTTCGATATCCGAGACTGCGCGTTTTCCTTCATTGCCGCCTGCAGTTGGGCTTTCAAATCTGCCTTCCAGGTTGACAAATGATGGAGGCGAGACTCCCTATAATACTGCTGCAGAAATTCTGGATTGACAACCGAGGACTTCTGCATCCTTGGGTCAGAAAGGAGCTGTGCGTTGTATTCTTCAGAGGTCAAAGCGGGTTTTGAAGGACTTATTTGGTGGTCGAGAGACGAGGTTGACTCGTGAACAACCAATGGATCTGGTGAAGTGGGAACTTGATCGGAATTGGGAGCTTGATATGGCATTGTAGATAGGGTTACATCATTGGCTGGTGCCTCTTGTTGATGCTGAGGGTCATGAATTTCCTCCTCTTTCTCCATAGAGAAGCTAGGGAAGTCACCATAGTCTGACTGAGATGGTTGGCTCGGCATGGTTGGTGTGACCATCTGCAGGGGTTTGGACCGCGCAGATGGGGTCACAAGCTTTGATGAAGAGCCGAGACCCGCTTCGGATGTGCTCATATCTCGGAGCTGAGAGCTATACCAGCTGGCCCTTGATTGTTCTTTGTAACCTGTGCGAGCGCTATTCGCCTGGCTGATAAACCGGCCATCATCAAACTTGAGCACCCTCTGTGCCTGACCTTCGTCAACTATTCTAAATTCATCCCATGGCAGTAGATGTCCTGCTTCAATACTGTCTGTCACCCACGTAGGTTTCACTATGCGGTAGCGGCGAAACTCTTCACGCTTCTTGGGTGTCAGAGCGCTGGCAATGATATGAGTGGCTGCAGTCTTTCCATCTAAATATTGAAGGAAGCCACCTCCATGGCTGACAATCAAATGGTGCAGGTCTTGCAAGGAAGGTTGAGTGTACCCATTAACATGGGCAACTACACCACGGAATATTGGCGGGCAATCGCCAGCTGATGCTCGAATTTCCGCGTCAAGGTTCTGTAACTTGATTTTCTTCCGGCGCATATAGTCCCCAAACCCGCCGAAGCTGGAGGCCTCATACTCCTCTCCTGCTTCATCATTGAAGTCATCTAGACAAGGTCAGATAAGAGTGGGGACTGATGTTTGGACTGAACGTACGATTTTCAATGCGTTTGCGCACTGCACTAGAGTTTATCTCATGACGGGAGCCCATTTTGGGCTACAACAACCATCATGGCCAATTAGACTGTCTAAGGACAAAAGAGAGAAGGATGCCCTTTCGCGCGAAGCTCGGTAATCATCACGTGGATCCAAGCTTTTAGAAAGCGGTCACAAATGGCAATACACCAGCGGTGAATGATTCGTTGATCTCATTGATCGATTTTTTTTTCTCCAATTTTTTGCCGCAATTTGTTACTTGGTAGCATCTTTTCTCTTCTTCTCTTTTCTTCCCTTCATCCACATCCTTTTCCACGTGGCTCATTCTCTTTTTGAACTCGATCCTTTTTCACCTCCCTCAATCTACTCTAATTATTCACAATGTCTGCCGTTCAGCCTGTCGCAGTCTATGCGCTCCGGGTTCCTCCCGGTGCCATGGTTCAAGCAGTTCCCAATGCTGCTGCTTCGGTCAGTCTTACTGTGATCATCCATTAGCTGATAGCTTATGCTAACATTGAATCTAGTTCCGCCTCAGCATGGCCGCTATCGATCCCGATGAGGCCCCAGAGTTCAAGGATGACCAGGACTCAAGCAAGCCTTCCCGCTCCACTCTGAAGATTATTCGCGCTCCTCCCGGTCTTGATCTCGATGAGGATGACGAGGATGATGAGGACTACAGTGATGAGGAATCCGATGAGGAGGAGTCCAACGGTGGCCCTAGCGACAAGGAAAAGGCACGCAAGCTTAAGGCAGCTGCTACCCTCAAGGATCTCGAGGACGCCATGGAAGAAGATGATGATGAGGAGGATGATGATGAGGACTTCGACCTGAAGGCTGCCATTTCTAAGCTCATCAAGGGTAAGGGCCCTGCCCTTGACGATGAGGACTCCGAGTCCGAGGAGGGCCTGGAGCTCGATGAGAACGTTATCTGCACCCTCAGCCCCAGCCAGGTAAGGCAAACACCCTATTGCGTTTCATCACTTGTTGAATGTTGGCGTCTAATTCCCCTATAGACTTACCAACAGCCTCTGGATATCACTGTCTGCGAGGGTGAGCCCGTGTTCTTCAAGGTCACCGGTAACCACACTGTCTTCCTAACCGGTAACTACGTCATTGGTCCCGATGAGGAACGCGACAATGAGGACGAGGATGAGGACGAAGATGACTACGACCTGTCTCCCGATGAGGACGAGCTCGACATGGATGACCTCATGGCCATGCAGGATGATGATGAGAGTGATGACCTTGATGACATTGAGGACCCCAGAATCACCGAGGTTGAGAGCGAGGAGGAGGCCCCTAAGCTTGTTGAGACCAAGAAGGGCAAGAACAAGCGCGCCGCTGAAGATGAAGTCACCCTCGATGATCTGATGGCCAAGGCCAACAAGGCCAAGTCTACCAAGGCTGAGGAGCCTACCTTGACCAAGGCCCAGCAGAAGAAGCTCAAGAAGAACAACGGCGATGCCGCCGCTGTTGAGCCTAAGGAGGCCAAGAAGGATGCTAAGAAGGAGGAGAAGAAGGATGACAAGAAGGAGGCCAAGACCGACAAGAAGGTCCAGTTCGCCAAGAACCTCGAGCAGGGCCCTACCCCCTCCGGCGACAAGCCCACTGGCACTCTCGGCGTTAAGGAGATCCGTGGAGTCAAGCTGGACGACAAGAAGCTTGGAAAGGGTGTTGCTGCCAAGAGCGGCAACACTGTCGCTATGCGCTACATCGGCAAGCTCGAGGACGGCAAGGTCTTCGACTCCAACAAGAAGGGCAAGCCTTTCACCTTCAAGCTCGGAAGGGGCGAGGTTATTAAGGGTTGGGACATCGGTGTCGCTGGCATGGCTGTCGGTGGTGAGCGTCGCATCTCCATCCCTCCTTCTCTCGCATACGGCAAGAAGGCTCTCCCTGGCATCCCCGCCAACTCTAAGCTTATCTTCGACGTCAAGCTCCTCGAGATCAAGTAAACTGCTCTACATTGCCATCCGTCTTTTCATCGGGGTGTTTGAGGTTACCGGTTCAATTGCATCTTTCCTGTGATATCCATTGCTGTCTCTTTTTTCAGTTCACTCCCCCACTGCATTTGGCAGGGATGAGATGATCGCGAGGAATTTGTATCCCTGCATGGAAAAAGTGACCATTTATTGCTGTTTGTTATATACTTTGTACTAGTTTCTTTATGAATTGATCATATGATTGAGTCTTAATGTCTATTTCCAGTGTAAAAAGAGGGTTCTTTGACTTTTTTTTTCTTCTCTAATGATACGGTGTTGTATATGTCGCCTCCTTGCCCTTGCCCTACAACAAATTCCCCGATGTGAAACCGCATGTTAAATAATAAAAAATAAGGCTGCCTGATACATGGTTTTCTATTTTTGCATATTTGAAACGTGGGTGTTCATTATTTCATACATATAGTGGGTGTAAGTCCACGGGTGGTTTCCTCTGCGTTTTTGAGGCGATTGCTAATCAACGTCATTGCCTCTTTCCAGCCGACCTCTAGAGCCTCCAAGACTCCTTCTGATCATCCTTTGTTTGAACAAGTTGCCTTGTCACATTTGTGATACATTTATCCCCCTCCCTCAAACCGCTTCCTATCCTTCTTTGTCCAATAAAATCATGGCCATTTAGCCAACTGTGATCACTCCCCGCAGATAAGGGCACTCGTGACTGCTCTGGTGTTTATTGATTCTATCAGCTTCAATCCTAACGTCTGCGTTGTACAACATCTTATAATTCTTTAGGTCATTCAGTCTATATTGCGATATGGAAAGCAGCGACCGCATGTTATGCCATGCCTGTGGCGGGGTTTGGATTAAGGAGGGTGATTTGACATGCCCGCATTGTGAATCCGAGTTCACAGAAATAGTACAGTGAATGCTTTCTCTCTTGGTTTATTTAATTCTAACATTGTCTTTTCCTTTAGATTGAAATACCCCCAGAACTGCCTTCCGAAGGTTCTCCCTCACACCGTGCCAACTCCTCGTCACCTACACGCGTCAACCCGTGGATAGATCACAATCCCTGGGAGCGAGAGACGCAAGAACGGCAAGGCCCTGGGCTTCCCGGAAGTGACACTCCCCCATTCTCTTCTTTGCGCACATATAGATCGCCCGACGGCCGTTTCTCCTTCAGCAGCGCGACGCTTGAAACCAGAACTCCTTCTAGTCAGCGCAACAATGGCCCGAACCTTATGGTTCCGATGATGATGCAAAGCTTTGATACAATTTTACAAAATTTAATGGAGCCGAATCCTCGTGGATATAGGGGATTTGGGGAGGACCCTTTCCACCCTCAATCCTCTACCTCTCCCGACTGGCTTGAAGATGACCACCTCAGAGGCTATCACCCAGGCCTATCTCCCCGCAATGCAGATGCACCGCAACCTAACAACCGCAACCCGACAGATATAAATGAGTATGTAATGGCCCTATCTGTTGTGATTCTTCGCAAACTGATCGGAATCTAGAATCATGGATGCCATTCGCGCTGACATTGGGGTACAAACCATGCGAAGTTCACGTGGAGCTCGTGGCCCGACAAGCCCACACGCTCTTTCGATATTGTCTGCCATTCTCAACATGAGTCGAAGTGGTGATGCAGTATATTCGCAACAGGAGCTCGACCGAGTCATATCACAACTGCTTGAGAATACTGGAGGGACCAGCACTGCGGCACCGCCAGCATCTGATGCTGCCGTCCAAGCTTTGCCGAAGAAAAAGGTTGACGAAGAGATGATGGGATCTGAAGGTAAAGCAGTGTGTTCTATTTGCATGGATAATGTTGAACTCGGCTTGGAGGTCACTGTATTACCATGCACGCACTGGTTTCACTTCAACTGCATCCATGCATGGCTGACCCAACATGATACTTGTCCGCATTGCCGGCGTAGCATCAATTCAAACACAGCGTGAGTATACCTATATAAGCTATATGCACAAATCAAGAACTTTCAACTAACACTATGCTCCACAGAGGCGGAGAAGGCACCTGTGAAAATCCGGTAGTGATTCAAGATAGTCCTGAACAATCGAGATCCCACCGGCGTCACAGCTCTACCCGCACTGCACGCAGCGGTCGTTCTTCGTTGTCTTCATTACACAGCCGACTTTCCCCACAAATTTCACCGCGCCGATCACCTACGCCGGAGGGGGAGCAATCTAGCAACCGACGGTCCAGCCGGGGTGAAGGTAGCAGTGGAGGGGGGTTGGCCAGTTGGTTTACGAACCGATTTGGAAGCAGCACATGAGAAGAATCGACATATCTATAATGATTTGCACGCGGCGGGCTTTTTTCCCCTTGATTTCGGGATGCGTTTCACACCATGCTTCATCTGTCGGTTTTAGCGATTCGACAGGTTCGATTACTTTTTCTTTCCTTGCGAGTTTTTATTCCTCCATACCCCTTCTCTGGGTGAATTTCAATCCGTGTGAACGAGGAATTGAAACATGTCTGGTCTTTTACGGGGGTCCATTTTGTAAGGCCATTTTGTAAGGCCATTCCTTCCCCTGCCCCATGTATGTACTCATCCCACACATTGTCATTTTGTGTTTGATTAACCAGTGCACAGGCTCTAGGGATATTGTCTTTAGCAGTGGATTATAAATCTTTGTTTCGTATTCGAAAACTAGACGAAGCCGTAATTGGGATTGGCCTCCCCTTGTATCACACCTTCCCGGTGCCACTACTCTGCATTCCGTCATGATTATGATTCATAAGTGCGATTTGTGGGTGGTGAAGCTGCTTTGATCGTTAGATTTGGGGTTTTAGTCTCGTACACCTATTGCTTTACATCGTTGTTGACAGTCCCGAAAGGGGTATGGAACATCCTAACCCTTTGGTTCGTGATCCACATGTTCTGGTGTAAATGGTGTTTTCCTTCATATAGCATTAAATGTTGACCTCCTACATCAAATTGGGCTTGTGGTTTAGTGGTATAATACTCCCTTAGCATGGGAGTGGTCCGGGGTTCGATTCCCCGCGAGTCCACTTTTTTATGTTTTGCTCCTGCCTATCCTCACGGAAGATAGGTGAATTTCTTTTATCCATCTTATTTTGTCAAATCAAGCTTGGAAGCTTCTTTTAGTCTATCTTGAATAGCTTAACTTTTTACTAAGGGTTGGGTTTTTTCATCCATGGATGCCCTTGACTTTTTGCCTTTGTTAGCCTACATGTACATACCTGGTGCTTTGTACTCCACAGCTCCAGCTCCCAAGATTTCTGGTTGGTTGGTTTTTTTTTTAATTCTGCATATTACCGCTGTGATCTTTTACAGTTGGTGACATATTTCCGGTGTATGTCTTGCTATATTGGGTTTCTTGGGTGTTTTGGTTGGTTATATATTCCAAACCCCTGTTGCTTGAGGTAAATACATATGTCTACAATTAACCCAAACTCTTGAATCAATACCAAGTACACGTCAACAGTCCTTAAACATCATACATGCTTGTCCACCAACAGAGAAAACATACGACATTTCACCCCCACTTTCACATTGATACCGAAAATACCAACCTGCTCTCCACAGCTCGAGCATATATGTTAGTTCCAAAACTGGATTCTTTAAAAGATCGGAGCAGGGGATATGATTCAAACCTGACCGCCCATCGGAAATATGGCAGGTCAAATTGTCCTGTGGGATTTAGACCAGGACATAGTGGTTGATATTCTAGATTGAGCATATGTGCAGAAGTGCTTTTTTAGCGCCGACTGATGTTTTCACTGTTTTTTTTCTTTGCTTTTTCATATGTACCCAACACAATTGGGTGACCTAACAGGTTGCTCTGCTATAGGTGATGAGATCTGCATCGTGAAAGTGACTACAGCGGCAACTACCGTCGCATGATCTCGGGCTTGTTACAACCTGCCTGTTACAACCTGCCCCTGGCGAGTTACCAACTAGGCCAAAAAGACCACTATATCTGAGCGTTACGCTCAGATAGTCCAGGCTCCGATATATATAGTACGTGTCATGACAGGGCTGGCCGTATGCTGTAGGGTCCGAAATTCAGACGTGCATCGTGAGCTGTCTCAAATTCTTTGAAGGTGACTTAGATGGTGGTGTGCATGGGTCAGATTTCCCAAGAAGAGTGAGTATAACGATTTTATCGTATACTGGCGTATGCTAACCCCCCCGATGCATGAATGACTCACCAAGTTCGCGTTTCTTTGTATGCCCGAGACAATTCTTTGATAAAGACCATGGCGAATGAACTAGGAAACATAGGACCATGTAGGTACGCAGACAATGTGTCTACTTTTCTGCCTATAGGGTTATGGCTTCTGCAAACTTGTATTCGAAATGAGGGAATGTCTCCATCACATCTTATATTATACAATGATAAGCCTCGCGGGGTCAAATCACACAGACACACACACACACACACACACAAAGACCCAACAGGCTGCGTAGTTTCAAGATTGGCGCATATGGCGTTGAAACACAGACGTGTGGAGGGCGAGATGAGATCGCCGATGCGGGGTCCAGGCAAGTAATGTTAACATGTCTCAAAGCAAAAAGCAAGTACGGACTGTTTGTTTGATTAAGATAGAATTCTATTTTAAATACAACCAGCGAATTTGAAAGCCATCCATTAGCTCATACCAACCCGTTATTTGACAACTTCAAACATATCTCCGCCCCCACGATGGCTGTCTTCTCATAAACCATGACCGAAACGGGTTTAGCAGTCTCTGCCGTCGAGCTGCTTTGCGTTCTCGCTCGTTGTGCTGCATATCCATCCAGACGATTGGGGTGATGATGCTTGGTGGTGGTTGGGGGTAGTTAGAGTTGGGCGTCATCTCAAAACTTGAACTGGATCGGTCAAAGTCTTCCTTAACCGTGGACGTGTCTGTGACTGGCCTTTCTGAACAGGGCTTCACGACAGCTGCTGAGTGTGGCATGAGTGTATCGTCAAGATCTGTAGGTGGGTATGATATCGGGAAAGCAACTGTCTTTGGTCTGGGCCTTGAATGGACTGTTATGTGCTCGGGAGAGGCATGAGAACCCGAAAATTCAATTATGTCGTTGTTTTTGAGAGTCTGGTCCGTGTGAGAGGACTGCGTATGCTCATCTTCCCACTCCGGTCCCATTGATAAGTCAAACCTCCTACTGATGCTTGTTGTCCCCGATAGCGTAAAGTTTTGACAGAAGGTAGCGTATGACTGTTGAAGGCGCATCTCTCTTGCTGCTTCAACGTCACAAACAGCGCATTCCTCTTCAATGATTTCTTGAATAGGGTCGGACATTTTGACCTCATCAACTTGATGAGATGGCGAGTGTAGGTTGTGTGGATCAATATCTGTTGCGTCGTTGAGTTCTTTGAGATTCCTCGCGCTCAGCGCATGCTCTTGAGCTCCGGTCTTAAGGATTATTTGAGATATTCTCTTAGAAACCCTTCTTGTGAGCCGGGAAACTGTATTTCTTCGACGGAGTGAGCGTCGTGGTTCCTCTATCGAATCTCGATTAGAGAAGGTGTCGCTTGAAGCGAAGGACGCATTGTCATTGAAAATGAGGACATTAGGCATTTTGAATAAGTAGACTGTTTTGAATGATGATTGAGAGAAGAATATCGAAGGTCAGGCTGGGAATAAATAATTTCTCCGCGTTGCAAACGGTATTCAGTCTGATTTAGCAGGGGCTGAATGAAACGAGGTTGAAATTGCAATATCCCATACAATGAAGAGAGAGCGGTGAATTTTCATGAAGCGCATGGGAGGTACTTCGTACTTGATGCAGGTGTACAACATAAAGAAGATAAGAAGGCCTAGATGCTAAAGCCTGTAGGGATTCTACACAGTTAATACAACCCACACGCCTGAAGTGGGATAGGTCTATTAAAGCATTACTCAGGGTAATTTTGATTATTTAGAATGCTCTCCTATACCTTGGAAATCCACACAAAGTACTACACAAAGAGCATGTGCCCTGCCTAGGTAATATAACTCCCAAGATCGCGCTTTGCATGTTATCATCGGTGCGTAGCAGGGTCTGCCGCTACACTACGGCAAGCCACCATGCACAGCGAAAGAGGAAAGATCTCATAGGCACTGAGACTAGTGGATGAGAACGAGCGATAAGGCTCGTTGTTGTGGGAAAGTCATACTTTGCCTAGTCTTAGTCCCACGCCGAAAAAAATTCCTTTCTCAATTCACTTCCATTTTGTATGAAGACTTTTCAAGTATAATAAATGAGTTTGAAACCTCGCAAGACACGAGACAAAGGAGCAGTGAGACATTCGAGTCACCCCGCCATCAACAACGCCAATAATGGTGGCGCTACCTAGGAGGAGCCTTGTCTCAGACATTGCGTCCAATGCATACCGGAAATCACTGGATTGCCTAGATGGGCTTCTATTGGATATGGATCACATGTATTGTAGGTGGCCCATGATGTCTGTGCGGCTGAACCGTATTCGATACTGACAATCATTTGTTCAAGGTGAATGGGCAGTTCAAGCCCTAAGAGTTTAATTGAAAATATCACAAGATCAAATCATATCACGAGCCTATGTTTATTTACAAAGCCTAAAGGCAGGTATAGATGTATCAAAAAGGCAATAAAAGTACAACTGGTGTCTGATTACCCAGACACGCCTTCACGCCCGAGGCCCCAGCGACCAACCTCACGCATAGCCTCATCGCCACCTTCAGCTAGCCGTCCGTTGGCATTGGAGGGATTGCTGTTTCCCAGGACACCGGCCACACACTGCCAGCCATTGCGGCCACCACCCCAGCGGAGGACTTCATTCTTGTATCGCTCTCCGGCGGCACGATCAGTTGCTGCCTGACCGGACTGGAAGACGTCCTGCCAGAGTTTGTTCGCGATTGCACGGTCAAAGATATAGCTGTAATACGTGGCACCGTAGCCATACAAGTGGCCGAAGAAACCTTGCCAAGAGGTACGTGGCTGGACATTGTTTGGGTCAGGCAGACTGGAATACTCGGAAAAGACTCGATGATAGATAGCGGTGGAATCAATGCCAGCTGAGGTCAGCTCAGCTGGGATCGAGTGATAGGCCTGATCAACGAGCGCCATGAGGATCTGTGCTTCATTCTCAACGGCACCATAGATGGACCCATGCGCAGTGCGGTCTAGCTCCATGCTCTGCATCATGCTCTCAGACAGAGGCTCGTCGGTCTTCCAGTGTCGCGCGTAGAGGCGCAGCACCTCTGGCGCAGTCGCAAAGCTCTCCATCAAGACAGAAGGAAGCTCGGCGAAGTCTGTGGCACACCGAGTACCGGAGATGGACTGCAGAGGTGTCTGGCCCAGGATGGAGTGGACAGCGTGGCCCATCTCGTGAAACAAGGTGCGAACACTCTGCTCACTCAAGAGGGTTGGCTGACCGGTACCATTGGCCTGGGGTTCCTGGAAATCACACACGAGGGCAATGGTTGGGAGTTGGCGCAGAGTGTTAGTTTGCGGGTCTACACCAGTGGCCATGCCGTCATTCGGGTGCGCAGATTGATCCAGAGAGGCACACTCGGCGATCTCCTCTGCAGAGATTTCGCGCGAGCAGCGCAGAGTAAAGTGAGCCGGATTCGGGTGTTTGCTCGGCCGTGTAAAGAGGTCACAGTAGACTACTGCAATGTGATTCTCCGATTCATCCACCACATCCAATCGACGAACGTCTGGATGCCAAGTCTCGCCGGGAGATGCTTCATGAGGGACTAGACGCACACCATACAAACGGTCAAAGAGTCGAGAGAGACCTTGCATCACTGTTCCCAAAGAAAAGAACTCATTGATAACACCCATGTGACGAGAGCGACGAGCTTGGGTATACTCTAGGACGCGCTTGTGAACGTAGTAGGCATGATCCCAGGGCTGCAGAGAGGAGCCCCCTTTCAAGTCCTGCAGCTTAGAAAGTTCTTCCCGGACTGGACCCTGGTTGCTCGACACAAGCGAAGTCAAGAAGTTTGACACTGCTTCGGGCGTCTTGGCCATTTTGTCGCCAAGAGTCATATGGGCAAAGCTATTGTAGCCCGTAAGTTGTGCCAGCTCTGCCCTCTTCACTAGGAGTTCTTCCAATCTTTGAATTTGGCGCTTGCTGGATGTTCGAGTCGCGATATAGATGTCTTTACGAACTTCTTCATCATGCACTGAGCGCAGAGCAAGCCGAGGCACAATCCCCATAGTCGGAACTGGTGCTTTCTTGTTCCATCGCTTGATTTTGGAGATAACTATAGGATCCAATCCTTGGAGGCTGTTGACACCAAAAACCACCTGGGACCTTGCCGGCTCCGCACCATTCATGAAATCGGAACCTAACTGGCTCACATCATTCGAGAGGTTCACAAACCGCTGCCTCACATTAGGTGGCATATGAATTGCAGAGTTCGAGAAATCCTTGTTGAGGATCTGTGCCACAATCCGTTCTGCCTCGGTCCAGTATGATGTCACGTCGGGGTTATTCAAGGCCTTATTGAGCTGTTCATGAAGCCCTGTAGTTGTGTTCAAAACATTCATATATTCAAACATAAGAGCCCACGCCTGCGTGGCTGCTTCTTGTATCCGCGGATCGGGGTGAATGGTTCGAATGAAGTCGGACAGATCGATGACGCGACACAGGAGATCGCTCAGCTGGTCAAGGTCTCGTGCTAGGGCCCTGTATTCTTCAACTGTCGAGGCGGCGAGCACCTTGGCTACGATAGCCTGGCATCTCTGTAGCGAGACATTTGCGAATGTCCTAAAGCCCTCGGGGCTTGTCAGGTATTGGTTTTGGACCAACCCAGATCGCCTTGGGATTGTGGTGGTGCGCTGCTGGGAGAACTCGTTCCAGAATGGCTGGGAATCAAAAACGCGGCGCAAAGTATGGTCATCGGACTTCTTCCCTGGTGCCCTGTTATCTGCTGGGATGTACTCAAAAGACGTTGACGGAGAAGATGCGGCGCTCTCGAAGGCTCGATACTGGGGCCGCAGATGTAGGCAATTCCGACATGTCCATGTTCGTCGCAAAGGGCGAAGCATTGTAAATACTGTTTTAAAAGCAGATTAAAACCATCGGAAATTGTAAAATCACAAATTCCCTTTTGAAAGAAACACAGAGTCAAGGAGAACGGGCAATGACGGAGTTTTCTAGAGGTTCCGCCGAGCCGAAGAATTCCCGTCCTGCTCCAACACGACTTTGCTTCATCCTCACTACCAGCTCCCCCCCCTCTGCTCTTCCCCACACTCTCAGGATGTCATTCCGGCCGATGTTGCAACAGGTATGTCTCTGTATAATTTGTGTCCTTCCAAGTTGGATGCAATTGATTCCCCAATGTCTCGTTTCCATACTGACTTGTGGCCAGCGGGCTGTGGCTCCGATCGCAGCCACTCTCCTCGCGGGAGGTATTGCTCTGTACCCTAAGAAGACTGCATTCGCAGAAGAGCCTCGAGACAATGTATGACCAGATCTGTTCCTAGCTCTATTAAAGTCTGAAATGCTTGGTCTGACACACGACTGCTTCCCTAATATAGCGGAAACCTATCTACGATGATTTCCCAGCCGACATTCCTGAACCCTCCAAACCCTCTCAGCTTGCTGCGCCTGCCGCCCCCAAGTTGATCTCCGCGCCGGCTGCGCAACAAGCTCCCTCTTCGCCCACCCCGACAGACATCCTGACCGCTCAGGTCCGACAAGCTCGCCTCTTCCTCTACTCACACTCCCTTGCAGCAGAGCAGGGCTTCAACAACTTCTTGTCTCGGGCCCTAAACATCGAAAACTGCTTCACCAACACCGTTGCCTCGCTCGCACCTTCTGCTGAGTCCGGCGAACGTCTTTTGCCCGGCGGTGTCTATGTCGTCGTGACCGCCATGGCCGGCTCGATTGTCTCGCGTAACCGTGGCATCTTCCTCCGCACTGCATCCCCGCTCGCTTTCGGTACTGCTGCCGCCTACACCCTCCTGCCCGTGACGATGCGGAATGTCGGAGACTTGGTTTGGGAGTACGAGAAGAAGGTCCCTGCCGTTGCGGAGAAGCACTTGGCTTTCCGTGAGCGTGCGGAGCACATCTGGTACACCGGCATTGCGCACAGTGGAATGGCGCGCCAGATGATGGAGGAGAAGATTGGTGACACCCGGAAGAAGTTGGAAGAGCTGGTGAGCAAGGGCCACTAAATATAGCCCGGCTGTTTGGGGCTATAGAGCGGATTTATTTGTTGCATATGTACGCTTAGAACTCGTAGATCCGAAGACATAACCGGATTGATTCCTTTTGTTTGAATCGTTTAGTCATAAAGTATGTGGCCTGACAGGAGCACCTATGAGCGTATGCTTGCAAATGGGAACTGGTAGCTTGCGATGATCGACATGATTTGATATCGTCATGCTTTACATTAAATTGATTTCTGTTTTCTCTAAGTAATTCATTCATTCTTCCTGCGCAGGTCCTGGTGATCCTTCCGGCGCAGGGCTCCCCGAGTGAGAGGGCTCCACTCCTACTTTCGGTGGCGGAGGTAGAGGAGTTCCATGCCGTGACGGCGCATAGTCTTGCTCCCGACTTTTCTCTTCACCCTCGGCAAAGTAATCATCAAAGGCCCTGTTGGGCGATGCAGCTGGCCGTGATCTCCCTGCACGACGGGCGGCGGGCGATCTGCTCTGTAATGGCGAGGTGCCTCTTGCTTGAGTGGAGGCTAGGGGCGGCGGTGCTGCGATGTTTGCGGGGACCAGGAAGTTACCCAACGGAGCTGCCATGCCCGAAATATCCCTTGCAGGGCCACCAACCGGGGCAGCAGTGCCATCCTCGCGTGTTTCGAATACAACCTCCCCTGGTCCCTCAACCTCTTCTCCAAGTCCAACAGGTAGTCGGTGAAGAGCACCATATCCCAACTCTGCACCAAGGGCGCCTTCACCACCCCAGCCTCTGGTAGGAACGAGCTCGACCTCGCGAACGACATCAATTTCGCTATTGTAAACCCACAGAACCAGCGTGCGATTTAGATGATCTTCAACCAACTCCCCGAGTGCCGACTCCCCTCTTAACGTCCCGCTGGGGGTTCCAATGATATAGTCAGAGTAAGGAAGCAGCCCAGCTCTGTATGCGGGGCTAAGTGGCGATGGGATTGCAATAACATGCCAGATGTTTTGTGTAGAAGAGAGGGGGGCAAGCTGCAGCGCGAGGCCGAGGGAGGGGTTCGTTGGCGGTATAGGATGAGTGACTGTGTGTGTTCGTTGACCCTGATAGGGTATATGATTAGCCAGAGTCTAGAAGTGCCATCTTAGTATCCTTACCTTCGCACTCCACACTTCAAGTGTCAAGCTCCCCCCAGCGCAATTTCGGCATTCTGTCACAAAGAGGTTCGGGTCCGGATCTTCCTGTATGTCAGTGTGAGCGAAGCTATAATGCCGGGAAGTAGAATGGTCCTTTATACTCACAATTGTATGACCGTTGATACCCACAATAAAGTCAAACCATGGCTCTAGTGGTAGTTCTGGGTCTTTGTTGCGGAGGACCTGGAAACCGAATGCATTGTCACTGGGGCCGTTGCGAGGCTGCTGGCCAGGCTCCCCATCTAGTCGGCCGATGAAGCGATTTAATGCGCCGAACATAATTCTCTGCTGTGATTAAGGTTGCGAAAGATGATCGTGTGAGGCTGAATAGGGAGCTGTGGTCAAGTTACATGTGTTTACCTCGTGCGAGCTGGCCAGATACATTAGTGCAAACCAAGCAAACACCACCCATCTTTATCAGTTATCGATCGATCGTTTCGCTTTATCGCCGCACTGTATCATGGCAGACGAAGACGCGCCTCCAGAGGTGCATCACTACAGCAGCTTGCACGAAGTGCCCTGGGATATCCAGAAGTAAGTGCCTCTGTCATTTAAAAATACCAATGCTAACACAATTTCCAGCTATTGGGCACAACGCTACCGGATCTTTTCCAAGTACGACGATGGTGTATGGTTGACCGATGATGCTTGGTTTGGCGTCACACCAGAACCAGTCGCGAAGTTTGTCACTCTCTTCTGTTGTGGCAATTTTTTGCTGACTTTCTTTTAGCGTAATAGCTTCACAGATTGCCGAATCAGCACCTGCTGGGCGCAGGATTCTTGTGGATGCCTTCGCTGGCGCAGGCGGAAATACCATTGCATTTGCCTTGACCGGAAAATGGAAACGAATCTACGCAATTGAAAAAAACCCTGCTGTGCTTAAGTGCGCAAAACACAATGCGAAAGTTTATGGGGTGGAGGACAAGATCACTTGGTTCGAAGGCGATTGTTTCGAGATTCTCAAGAATCAACTCAAAGAACTGGCGCCTTACAGTGTCGTCTTTGCTAGCCCTCCCTGGGGAGGTAAGTCTTACCAAATTTTTCCTTCCATGACATCAACTAAATGCAACAGGCCCGGGATATCGTTCAGATCAGGTGTTCAACCTGAAGACCATGGAGCCATATTCCCTCCAAAGATTGTATGATGAATACTCAGTATTCAGCAAGCACATGGTTCTTTACATCCCAAGGACCTCTGATTTGAAACAAATTGCAAAACTGGTTCCTGACGGTGACAAGGCTACAGTAATGCACTACTGCATGGAGGGTGCAAGCAAGGCGTTGTGTATTTTCTATGGGGATTTCAATGTGTCATGACTTATGATTGCTATTCATTTGACAACAATGTCATGAAATGTACTTTTACTCCTAAAAATGTTCTATTATCTATTGTTCTTCTTGTCTTTTTTTTTAAAAGATCCTATTGAGCCCTCAAGTATTGAACTTCAGGCATCAAGCTGATTGCCTTATCGGGTTAGCGTGGACCCGTCCCTTGCGTATTATCCCGTTTTCTCTCTTCGACCACCTGTCCGACACGCCCCTCCTCCTCTCCTCTCTCTCCTGCGAGACCAGAGCCACGGCAAAACCCACGTTCAAATAGCAGACTCGCATAACACCCAGATGTGCATATTCTGAATCGCGTCGTCGCCTTGTCTGGCTCGCGCCTACATTCTTAACCATACAATTTCTCTCACCAACTTGTTGAATCTAACGCTTTCTTCTTTTACAACACTTCTCTCACCTTAAACACAACTGAACTTGCCCATCATGCCTCACGCAACACCGAAGGCCCCGGAGGGCGAGGAAGATGCCGATTTCGACGATGTGATGCGACAACTGAACAACTATGAAGATACCGGCCCCTCTCTAGATTTCTTGTCGCGTGATTTGGAAGTTGGAGAAAAAGCCGACGATGCAATCGACTACGAGGATTTTGAAGACGATGAACTTCCGGAGGAAGAGGTCGTCGGGCGCCCAGCCCCAACCCTGCCTGCAGTGGATGACAATCAAGATCCTTTCGCGAACCTGGAATCGGACGACGCTGCTCTTTTCGGAAACGGCGATGATCTCTTCGGTGACCAGGTAGAGGGGGCTCAGGCCCAGGATGACAATCTCGATGATCTCTTTGGCGAAGGTCCTTTTTCGCCGCCTCCTGCTGGACAGGACGATCCTACCCGTGGCCTTTTTGAAGACGAAGAAATGCCCATGACAGATGCGCCCGTTAGTCTACCACCCATCCCGTCAGCCCCGGAACCGCAACCGGAGCCACCTATGATGGAGGAAGATGAATTCCCGGATGATGACAGTATCATGTCGGAAGACATGAATCCTGTCGAACTCCGGGCATGGAAACTTCAGCAGCAGTTGTTTGCCATGTCAGGTGTTGAAAACCCACCTGCACCGCCTGAGAACCACGAAGAGCTTTTGCATTCCTTGTTTCCCTCGTTCGACCGCAACACTCTTCCACGTTGGCTCGAGTTGATTCCCCACAAGAAGGCCATCTTCATTGGAAAACAGCCAACTAAGCCGCCTAAGCCTGTCTTACCCACGAAAGTGAATATTGAGCTGGCGGCTGATCAAGAGCGTGCATTCAGAACCGGCCAACCACTCAAGCGTGGCCTCGATCATGAAACTCATGGCTTGGTGATGATTACACAATTGGACCGCGAAGAGGAGGGGGATGAGGCGGATGAGGATACAAAGGACGACCTTGACCTGGATGATATGGACGGAGACGAAGTGCTGCCGGGTGGCTTCACCATGCAGGACCTTCGAACGATTTGTGTGGACTGGGATGTGAAGGATGATGTCTCCAGCATTGACCCGGAAGAGAAGCCATTGGCACAAACAAAAGATCTTATCTTTGATGAGGATGAAGCAGATTGGCTCATGGAAACTGAGCTTCCGAACAAAAAACGAAAGACCGGCCCGACTCCGATGGATGTCATTGCTCTATCACATATTGATATTCCACTGTTGGATGATCCAGAACAAGCGACCATGAAAGTCGCCAAGAGAGTGACAATTGATCTCAATGATCCGAACATTCTTGTCGACGAATTACGAGCGGATGCTGTCGCAAATAAACCGAAACACGCCGCTCCCCGCACCAGAGATGAAGTGGACCTGAATCTGACGCGCCGTCTCACTCAGCGATACAACATTTCGAACGATCAAGCATACGACATGCTCAAACAGAATCATCAGAACAAGATCCGCAGTACTCTTGGCAACGTGACACTCGAGCACGGTCTGCCAGCCCTGCGTCTGCAGTGGCCCTACTACAAAACTGAGCTGGCCAAGGCTGAAGCTAGATCTTTCCACCGACCTGCTATGGCCTTCCGACCTGGGCAAACGTCTTGGTTTAAGAACCCCGCTCAGCTAAGACGCAAGCACTTGCGTGGCAAAGATGCGAAAACCGTTTATGATTCTACAAAGTCATTGTCCATGGGAGACAACTCCAACGTTTTGCTGGTGGAGTATTCCGAGGAACTGCCCATGACGCTGGCTAACTTTGGAATGTGCAATCGCTTCATCAATTATTACCGGCGAAAGAATATTGATGATCCTACTCGCCCGAGGGCAGATATTGGCGAAACTGTTGTTCTCTTACCGCAGGATAAGAGTCCCTACTCAATCTTTGGCCATGTTGACCCTGGCGAAATTTCCCCGGCAATCTCAAACTCCATGTACCGAGCGCCGCTATTCCAGCACCAACCAAAATCTACGGACTTCCTCGTGGTCCGCAACACTTCTGGTTCTGACGGGTGTAACTATTTCCTGCGCAACATCGAAAATTTCTACGTCGCCGGACAGCAATTCCCATCGGTTGACATTCCTGGACCGCACTCGCGTAAGGTGACAACTGTCGCCAAAAATCGCATGAAGATGCTGGTTTATCGTTTATTGAAGAAAAGCCCGGATGAGCGACTTGCGATCAGCGATGTTACAGCTCACATACCAAACACTACGGATATGCAGAACCGACAGAAGGTCAAGGATTTTCTTCAGCACGACAAAGACACTAAATATTGGAAGCCACTGGATCCAGTTCTTCCTGACCAAGACACAATTCGCTCTTGGGTCCAGCCCGAAGATGTTTGTCTTCTCGAATCCATGCAGATTGGACAGCAGCATCTCCACGACACTGGTTATGGTAATGATGCCGAAACTGGCGGCGAAAACGAAGAAGACGAAGAATTCGAAAGCTTCGAGCAGCAGATGGCTCCCTGGAAGGCAACTCGCAACTTTTTGTTGGCCTCCCAAGGGAAGGCAATGCTGAAACTTCATGGAGAAGGAGACCCCACCGGCCGTGGTGAGGGCTATAACTTCATCAAAACAAGTATGAAGGGCGGGTTCAAGGCCATTGGTGAAAGTGTTGAAGATAAGCTGGACGCGCAGCGACTTAAGGAGCTTGGAGGTCACAGCTACAATGTTGCCCGCCAGCAAAAATCATACGAAACATCCATTCGTCGGATTTGGGATGCTCAAAAAAGCAGTCTTTCCTCCACCATCGAGCATTCCGACCAGGAAAGCGACGTGGATCAAGAAGACGAATACCAAGATCAATTCAACAAACCAACACCCCGATCCGAAGCACCTACACCTGGACCGTATCGTCGTGACGACGAGACAACAAGTCAGTTCAGCAAAATGAGTTTCAACAGCCAGCGCGGCAAAGTGTTGCGTATCACCCGCCAGGTCAAGCAAGAAAACGGCGAGATCGTGGAGCAGGAACAACATGTTTTCGATCCCCGAGTGATCAGACACTACATACAACACCGTCACCACAACGAAGCCATGCACACAAAGCTGGAATCCCTCCAGCCCACGGGCGATCCAGAAGTCGACGCCCGCAACCGGAAGTTGATCGAGGCCGAGCTCGGCCGTCTTAACCGCAACAAAGAGCGTCGTTTCGCCCGCGAGAAGCAAAAGGGCATTCCTCGTTCCGGCGATCCGGACGGCAAGCCTACTGGTACTCAGCGCAAGTGTGCCAACTGCGGCCAGGTTGGACACATCAAAACAAACAAGAAGCTCTGTCCATTGCTCAATGGTACTATGAAACCCGAGGACCGTGTGACGGATTCGGCTTTCTCCATGAGCGCGCCGGTTCTGTGAACTCCGTTCGCTTTTTGCTACTTATGCACCTATCTCCTTAATCATTTCCCCCTTGATATCCATCTACCCCGAACTTGATACCCCCTTAAAAGCTTCTCTGTCCTGAATTTGTCTCCGATACCCCGTTTTTCCATTCAACAGATGTGATTTGAGACCATACATAGGTACTTTCTCCTTGCTGTGTGTATGAATTTCCCAGCGTTGTTTCATGTTCTTTTGGGTGCTTCGCTTCATTCTTCTTTGATGAAGTAGTCATAGGAAATAGGATGTATTCGATGTTATGACGATACTTTTTGTGCATAGTACGCTAACATCTTCAGTCCAAAAGTATATATTCATTCCTAAGGATACATAAGAGGGAGAGCTGGAGCGGAGACGGTAGTTCGAGGACGGAGAACCGCCACCTATGAAAGAGTGAGGCACTAGACAGATGAAAAGAGGGTTATATGGATATGTCTGACTTGCTAAAAGGACGGTGTCGCGTGAATGGAAATGTAACAGTAGCCAACAGGTTTGTTCCAAGTCAAGTAGGGCGTCAGCTCCTCATCTTATGGTCTTGCTTTGTGTAGTCACGATGTGTACAGACTTGCCAATTGGCCTCTGGTATATGGTTGACGCCCTCGCTCTGTGCTGAAAGCCAAAGCAACATCGTTGGGTCGCCGGTATGTATACCCCAGAAAAGCGCCCTTTTTGCGAATGTCCAAGACTGTCTTGCTCATCTGTTTGTCTCGAAGGATTTTGTCGCGGGGCCGCTTCTTCTCCTTTTTCTTTTCGGTATCTTTTGCCTGCTCCTGTGCTGCGCGTGGCATAGTCTCAGCAACTGGCGGCTCAACAGCGTCCGCCGCTGGACTGATTTCTTGATTCCCAGGGGTGACCTCGTCAGGCTCTTGGTCATGATTTTTCGAGTCACTACCAACAGCATGCTCGACATCATCGCCGGCCAAATTCCAGTCGTCAAAATATCTAGTATCCTCCCAGTTCCTGACCCTAGGGACCATTGGTGGTTGGCACATGTGGAGATTTTGCCATCGGATACCTCGGAAGAACGGATGGATCTTGATGTCTGCTGCATCGTTGGGGTATACATAGTAGCTCGCGATATTTCTGTACCGCGCGTCCATGGAGTACAGCATTTGAGTTGAGACAGGGCGTCCGTTAAGTATATCATTGGCTTGGTACTTCGGAGAGCACAGGCGATATTCGCGCTCTTGGAGAATCCTGGTGATCAGATCCATGGCCTCCTGAGAAACTAACTTGTCCGTGGATTTCTCCCGCGGAAATCGTAGAGTTCTTGCGTGTTGCTTGAGAAATTTCAGAATGAGATATTCACCAGAACAAGGGAACAAAGGATATACTCACAAGAATCTTGATCTTTGTATCGTGGCGATTTTCACAGGCAAAGGGCGTGAAGCCATATAGACACTGGAAATGCTATGAGAACTTGATACACACCAAACGGGAATGTCGAGCGACCTACCTCGTATAGAATGATACCCAAGCTCCACCAGTCGCATCGTCCGTCATACATTTCACCGCGAATGACCTCAGGTGCCATGTATTGACTGGTTCCAACAACACTTTTTGCAAATCTGCGTCGCCCCCTGTTGTTTCGCCATTCTAACACACTAGTTGAGGATGGCTGAAGAGCATGGTCATCCAGACTGTGTAATTTTATCTCAGGCGCGAGCTCTTTCGCTTCGGAAACCTCCTTCTGGTCTTCGTCATCACCCTTGAGATCGATGCCAAGTTTCTCCAGCAAGGAGTAGCGATGGCTGTTATAATAAGCTTGATCATGCGACCAATGCCCATTAAAAGCTAAACCGAAGTCGGAAATCTTCAAATGGCCCGACGCAGAGATGAGGAAGTTGTCAGGCTTGACATCACGATGAATCCAGAAAAGTCGATGTGCCTCCTCAATGCATAATACCATTTCGGCGACGTAAAATCGTGCCCAGTCTTCACGAAGTGTATCTTTTCGGATGAGGAACCCCAAAAAGTCACCACCAACCATGTAATCCATCACAAGATATAGATTGTCGGCATCTTGAAAGCTGGCGATCAAAGGAACAACCCAGCGAGAGGTCTCAGAGGCAACAAGAAAATCTCTTTCCGCTCGAATGTGGCCCTCCTGGGAGTTGCGGATCATCTCTGCCTTTTTGATGATTTTCATGGCATATACCTCTTTCCTTTCGCCGGTCATGTACCTTCGACGGCTTCGTTTGGCACCTTCCACAGCAGATATCAGAGCCCCAAGAGGATTCGATCTGGAGTGGACATTGTTGTCCTTGAGGGTCAGAGGGTCATCTTCGTGGGAACTGTTCAAATCGGAGCCATTCTGTCGAACAAGACGCACAACCCCAAAGCTTCCTTTCCCCAGTATTTTTATGGCTTTATACCCTGCTACAGACATGGTGTTTTCGCTTCGAGTGCAGTATCGATTTGATTTGAGCACACGGCACTGTCGAAGATGATCGTTCTCTCCCAAGACCCAGTTGTGTCTTGTCATCAACCGTTCCTCGGGTGTGAGATCAAACGCATAGATATGCTGCTCCAATTCAAGCTGACGTTGCTGACGAGGATCGTTGTTTTGGAAGATGGAGTTGAAGTACAGTTCCAAGTAAACCTTTGCCGCCGATGTAGCTTCCACGGTTTTGATTGACGGCGTTATCGCGACTAAATTTGGGTCTGAAGTGTTGGAAGCTTCATTGATCTCGGATAGAGAGGGTAGATGCATCACTGCAGTTTCGGGTCCATCGTGCAGCTTCTCTTTATCCGAGGAAGGAGACGGCCCCCCGGACGTGAGCGGAGTCAGTGAAGTTGACTGCCCACCAGCAGGAGACCTGCCACTACTGGGGCTTGCTGATGGGCTTGAGCTATCATTGGCCCCATCACTCTGTCTGCTCAGATTGTCTAGTACTGGGGAATTGAGGCAAAGAACACTCGGTCTTGACCGAAGGTGTGCACGGCGTATGACAGTGGGCTGGCCAAGCGCTAGCGAGATCCTATGCGAGAAACGATCGACGAATTTCGAATTAGTTGGAGTTGTTTGCTCAGTGGCAGTAGTTGGAAGAGGGTCCTCATTGGTGGCATGCTGCTGCACGTCGTTGACAACAGCCAATTCACCCTGACTCTCGGGTGACGGTTGTAGGTCAGGAAGTGGCTCAGACAAAGTTTCAACCCCTTCGGTGGGGGTACTGAGCGAAGGAGTGACAGGTATTGGTTCACTTTGAGGGGACTCGGCCGCAGTCAGATATCCTGGGGTATCATCCCCATTACCACTTGGGGAGGATGGGTTTGAGGGAGTTGGGCTTTCGTCACCAGCCTGTGCAGAATCACCACAATCAGTGTCGACGCTAAACCCTTTGTTGCCTGCGGTAGACAATCAGTGAATGGTCTGTTATAGAAGAATAGAAACCACCACTCACTCCTGGATGAACCACGCAAGCCCAGCAACAGTAGAATCTTGGAGCCACTGCGAGTCAAACGAGCCTTAAGCCGATCCCTTCCCACCCTTGGGATAATTGGCTCTGATGCCGGGCTTTCTGTTGCCCCAGATTCAGTTGGAGATGTGTCTGGCTTTCCAGAGATGACGACTTTAGTTGGGATCCAGAGATTGAAAAGACTTCGTCGTGTTGTATCCTTTTTACTGGAGGCTGTCATCTTTGCCTCTCAGAATCAATGAGTGATGAGTAAAACATCTGTGGACCTTAACAATATGTAGAGTAGATGCATGAAGCATGAAGCATGAAGCATGAAGCCCAGGTGTTTGCATTGAAGTCGTCATGTTGTTAGGGCTGGCAACCGCGCAAGAGGGCAAGTACCACCGGGCTTTTTGTCGGACCTTGGAATCAATCTGATACCTCAATAAATAGTTGTAGGTAAACAGGAAGATCTGGAAGACATTGACATTTGTGAGATAGGTACCTATGCATGAAAATATAATCAGCCTAACATAAGCATGCACACAGCCACAGCACATGACAATCCAGAGGCTCAAGACGCGGGGGTGGTTGGAATCTGAATCTCCTCGTATCCCCCGTTTTTGCTGTCTGTTTCCAATTCTCCATTGACAGCGAAAAAGGTCTATTTGATATACTGAGAAGCATCTTTGTCAGGGGCATGTATCCCCACTCAAACCCAGCTCGTCCTCGTGACGAGCTGTACATGACCAACACCATCTCCGAAGATATGAGCGGTAAAGACGCCTCACAAGAAAAACCGGTTCCTGCTTTGCTTGGAGGGAGAGATCCTCCTCCTCTTGATGGTAAATCTTACATTCCAAATCCTAGCACACAGCAGGAACATCACAACAACTTAGATTACTCATTCCGACTGATGCTGTTAGAACAGCAGAACGTCGCCCGAAGAAACCAGTTGGCTGCATCTCAGGGCAGCACTTACCAAAGGCCAGTTGAGCATCATACGCCTGTTCCTTCTTTCGGGCCGCCGGTAGTCAACAACCAAAACATTCCAATGCCAGGCCCTTTCCCACCGGGTCCTGTTTCTTATCAATATCCCCAAGCCCCGGTGTATCATCCCAATACCACTTACGCTCCTGCAAGGCAACAGAGTGCGAGTCCACAGTCTGTAGACTCATACGATATGAATCGGCAGTACGAAAACACCGCTCGCGCAGATATGTACACTCCTCCCAGCCAAGGAAGTATCTCTCTATCAGAGGCAAATGATCTCAAGGCCCAAGTCGCAGCCCTTCGAGACAAGGTCCGGGAGCTGGAAGGCAAACCTGTCCTACCCACGGCCTCAAAGTATCAGATCCTTCACCGGATCGAGAAAGATGACACCTATCCAAGTGACAATCACAGCATGGATGATAGTGATGATGAATTCAGCCCTAGGCCCAGGCCCAGGACACACAGGTCTCCGCCCAGGTCTCCATGGATGGGGGTTTATACCGACCCCCCTGAGCTCATCCATCGAAACAGGGGTGCGCCATACCTGCGTTGTAATGATCCGCTGATTAACTTCGAGCTGTACCTCGCTCTCAACAGAGACATATCTTTTGTAATTTTCCGGAACTACAAAAGAAGGGCTGAGCCGCAGTCACCGAACACAAAGTGTGGCAAGCCAGAACCATTCAGCGAAACCATCCTTCCAGTTTCCGAGGATCTCAAAGACGTGATTGCAGATTTCGTCAGGGGCAAAGATTTTCAATCCATGTACAGTGACTACCGGGCCACGGGGGAGGTCCAGTCACCTTATCTCTTCGTCTACCATAACCGGGGCGCCGGAGAATCGGAAATCAAACGAGGGCTGAGCTTCGAGGCGCAAAGACAATTTGCCCTTTTCATGGACTATGTCCAAGAGGCTTGCGGTAATGAGTACACTGAAGCAGACCTGCTTTTGGAGAAACGCAAAATTCGCCCCGAGTACGTTCAATATCTGTTCAAGCCCAATGAAGTCCTAGTGTCGAACAAAAACAAAGAGCATATTGGTTATGTAGCCAAGGACTGGCCATGTCGAAGGATGGACATCGATGGCAGCAATCCTTCTTGGTGGATCAGTGCCCAGACCTGGGATTTTGATGGCGACTTTTATAAATCTCGGAGTAAGCTCAGTTTCGAGATGCCAAAGTCGCTTCAAGTGGACAACTTATCGCGTGATTCAAGCATTCCTCTACCCAACTGTGACTCAGACAGAGAGTGTGCTATCACGGACCTTGCGGTATTCCCACTCAAGTATGCTCCTGATTATCTGGTCCGGAAGTTACGGCGCCGTGGGGAGATTTTCTGGACATTCCGCACACAGAAGTACGTGTCCTATCAGGCAACCGAGGAAGAGAATTTCCAGACCGTGGTATGTGTTTATTATCAAACTGCAATGACGAGCCGAGCTAACCATTGCTACTAGGCCGACGACCGATACATCATAGACATGAAGACATACAACAGACTGCATCCAAGCTCGACCGAGTATTTGAATGACGGCCCACGGAGAAAGACGCTCGATGACCGACTCATGGCCAGAGAGCAACCCCCACAAGAGCCGTTCAGCATGTTGATGCCTCCGAGAGTGACTGGGTTCAACCTCCGGCGCAAGAAATGGTTCGATCTCTCAGTCGATCGCATCTCGCATGTCGAGTGGAACAAAGACGCCTTCGAGAGTCTAGCCATCGACTCCAAATCTAGAGACCTTATCGAAGCACTGGTGACCAACCACGTCGAGCCCGAATACTCCGCCGATCTGATCGCCGGCAAAGGCAACGGACTTATCTTGCTTCTCCATGGTGGGCCGGGAACAGGCAAAACACTGACCGCAGAGAGCGTGGCCGAAATAGCCGAGCGGCCTCTCTACCGAGTCACTTGCGGCGATGTCGGCATCAAGCCAGAGGAGGTTGAGAAGTACCTCGAGTCCGTGCTACATCTGGGCAAGATCTGGAACTGCGTGGTCCTGCTCGATGAAGCAGATGTTTTCCTCGAGCAGCGCGGTCTGGAAGATCTGAACCGGAACGCGCTCGTATCGGCATTCCTGCGCGTGGTGGAGTATTTCGAGGGAATCCTGATCTTGACCACCAATCGGGTAGGCACCTTTGACGAGGCATTCAAGTCGCGCATTCAGCTGGCACTGCACTATCCCCCTCTCAGCGAGGAGCAAAGACGATCCATTTGGCAAACTTTTATTAAGCGCCTGGATGTGTTTGATGAAGATGCTGTTGATGTCAAAAACATTATGAGCAGCTTGCATGTGCTTCAGAGGGAGAAGTTGAATGGTCGGCAAATTCGGAACGCCGTCACTACTGCTCGCCAGTACGCGAAGTGGAAAAGGGAGGTTCTGACGTATGATCACCTCAAGGATGTGATTGAGGTGTCAGCGAGGTTCGATGACTACTTGGAGAACACTCACCGCAGTGGTCTCCTGCAGTTCTGACCACCGCTGAATCAAGATTTGTGACCAGATAGCGTGTTGAGGGAAGAATGGCCAGAATATGACAAGAGCTTTAGCAGGACACTTGAAATTGAAAACAATTTGGCTTTGTGACTCGTGAGCTACATGCATTCTGTGTTTAAAAGTTAAATGTAGAAGGGTCATTGGGAAGATTGGACAAGGCCTAGAACAAAGTGTTAGTTAACACAAGGTGTGAATAAGACAAGGTGTGAATAAGCGAGCGACAATCGTACTCGCCAGGAAAAGTCTAATACATACCCATGAGTCAAGCTGAGCCCACCATATCGATCCCTCGAGACTCTCAAGGAAGCCTGCATCGTCTCCTGTATTCATGCCCAATTCGGCTGGTGGCATCATGAAATCAGCCGCCTGGGTGTCAAAGAGAACCGATTTTGCATCCACATTCTGTGAACTCTCTCCCGAGACATGGAGAGTATCATTTCCACTAGCAGAATGAGGGCGAGTTTCAACAGAGACCCCATCGGATCCAATCTGTCGATGAACCTCCTGTCTCAACTCTTCCAGAATAATCCCGTAGCGCCGACTCGGACAGTTTTTGCGAGTGGCTTCAGCAAGATGCTGCTGACAAGATTCAGCGAGAGTAAAGAGCTGGCGCAATTTATCCGGGCCATTGGGACTTCCGACCGAAGAGACAGAGACTGAGCTAGATCCGCCCAATGACTTACGGTGCTGTTGGATGGTATGGATGTAAATGACCAAAACAGCACAGAAGCACACATAGTGCGTGAACCAGAAGGACTGGATCAGCACACCTTGATGAGCGAGACCATCGGTTATTGTCATGATATCCTCGGCAGCCTGGATGCATTTCTGGACATGCGAGCTGACCATCGGGTGGGGGGCTTTCGGTCTGCGACTGAGGTCTGTGAAATCGTTCAAGAGGAATGAGCGAGTGACATGGATCATGGCGTGCGAGTAGGCGAGTTGGAGGACTTGGCTTTGTCGGCAGAGGGGCGGTATTAAACTGGTTGGATGAACACTGTTGAACAAGGGTGGGACGGTTTCTTTCCATTTTTCGAGTTCTGAGGTTAGGCGGATTGCGGTTTCGAGGGGGGAGTCTCGAGAAAGGGTGTTTATGCTGTATAGTTGACGGGATATATCACCCAGGATACGACCGAGTCTTGGTTCGGTGTTAGGTGCCCAGATACACTATACGGGTGTAAGTGCAGAGTACGTAGAGGGACTCACCGGTAATGAAGAACAGAGGCAATCATCATGCTATCAGTAGATCCTGTTCTTCGTTTAGGATCTTCTTCCAGCAAATCTTCGTCGTTCGTCTCTTCTGGTAGTTCTTGGTCGATGTCCTCGTCGTGGAGGAGCCGAGGTCTCCCGAACATAATGCTTAAATATTTGTCCAGAGTGTACACACTCCAGAAGATGCGCCTGCGGAGCTCCAATTCTAGATGCGAGCACCCGTTATTAGAGACTCTAGCTGGCCCCTTCCGGTGTAATCCCAGTGCAGTCACAATCTGCATTGTCGTGCCGAATGAGTACCAGCACTCGTTGGCCCGTGATGATGACAGCAGATATAGGCATTGGCCCAGCCTGGCTTGGATGGTTTCCAGTCGCGGCGGCCCTGACTCGAGAGAAGACATATATTTTGATGCTGCATACCAGCGCTCACTGCATGCTCCCAGTTTAGACTCCTTTCCTGACCATATCAAGAGATTACTTACCTTTCTAGCCTTTCACCCAGCCCGCCAGTCATTCCCCCGGGCCTCATTTCCATGTACAAAGTACTCACAGCAATGATCATGAGAACAATAGCAGTTCGAGCAACCATATTTCCCACAGGGAGATTTGAGAGACCGATGTTATTTTGGTAAACCTGTCTTGTCCAATCTTCCACATTGCCCCTATGCACAAACCGATAAGTCACCATAGAGCAATCGAAGTAAATTCCCACCAACTCCAGCGCCTTTTCCAGAGACGGGAGGGTAAACTCCGCCTCCTGGGGGTTGGAGTAAGGCTTATCGCCAAACATAAAGACCGCTGTATTCCGCGAGGACTCATTTTGGAGTTCACCCGGATAGTGTGTCGTTTCATCTTGATGCAGACGACTCCATACACGATTGATAAACGACACACCGGATGAAGGACCGAGGTAATTACCCTCGAAATCTGTTGAACCTGGCTCTGGAGAGTTCCGCGATGATACCACTTGCTGGTGCTGGTTTTTGTTTTTGTTTGGGATTGGAAGTAGATTGTCGGTCTCAGTCGAATCCCTACCATTGCCCTGTTGATTGGGGCTGGACGTGCGGCCTTCCACATCCTCAAACGCACGACGCCCAGTCGGAGTCAGAAATGGACTCGGTGATGCAGGAAGAGGGTCTGGTGGTAGGCCCCGAGAGTACGCGGCGTTGTATCTGCAAGGCAGTGACAGTCGTGTACATCTTATGCATGGTAGAGTACCAGTGCACCGGGTTTTCTTTACTTTGCACGAGTCACAGGCTCTGGTGATTTTCTGGCGATGTGCAACGCCATCCTTTAATGTGTCGGATGCTTTCCTCTTATTAGACGCGGGCAACTCTGACGTTTCATTTAATTTGATTGCGGGCCGAGGAGATTGCATGGCAACGCTAGTGGTTGTCATATCGAGATCGGCAGGACAAGCCGAGCCAGGGAATTAGTTCCCGAGTAATATTGAAAGGAGATGACCTAGAGGTAGCTATAAAGGAGAAGTATCCGGAGAAGAGGGGGAAAATGGAAAAGCCCAAGATCTCGGCAAGTCTCCGGTCGGCGCGGGGATGCCTCCACCTCCCCGGATTCTGACCTACTTAGGGACATGTAGTATATCAGAAGTACAGACATGGGTTAATCTACTCAAGTTACAGTTATTAGGCTGATCACTGATGCTGAATATCATTTAGGCATTGAACGAAATCGCTCATTCGCTCTCTGTAGCTGCAGGTTGAAAGGAAATTTATATGGGCCCTCGGTAAGCAATTTTACCATAAGCTCGTTGACCATGTCAGCTGGTCGAGAAAGCACATCTGATATTGACATCATGCCCGTGAGTTTGGTAGGAGCAGAAAAAGAACATTCTCAACAATACGATAGTGTAATTGGCTGCCCATATAACCATTCGAGCGTGATTACGGGAATCAACCATCATCCTATGATGCTAGTGACTGATACTAACAGAGAGCAGTCGCAATCTGCAAAGGACAACTGGTGCGCGTCATAGATCGAAAGAGCACATAGGTATGGTTTCAGTGACCGAGATGAAGTTGAGACGAAGCTGAGTTATATCTCCGTGAAGAAATGTGTGCCAAAGTCCGAGACTAGGCAGGATATTCATTGCAGGATGGTTGCTGTTGAAAAGAATGTCCGCTAAGAACTCGATTGTGTAAAGCAAATGTCAATTTAAGAAGCAGATCCCACTTGCTCTGAATCCACAAACACTCCGGCAAGTAACTCCAACCCAAGAAACAATGTCTGAATATGACAAACTAGAACCGGGTATCTCTGGGTATATTCACTTTTGCCAAGATAAAACAGGACTTTCCGCAACTTTGCAAGATTCTAAAGCCCCTGGTTATGGGACGACAAAGAACATTTGCAACATAAAGAAAGGAAATGTAATGCTAAGGCTCGGGTAAGAGAATAGGAACAGTCTGGTTTCTTTGCGAGATCTCAATCTGTCTCGAGATATGGCAATAAACACAAAGACGGAGCTGGTCATACAGCTTTGAGGAATAAGGTGACAGTTCTCTGAATGGCCTGCTCCATCCCAAAAAGAAACGCGACACGAACAACAGCTAAGAAGGAAACGCTATGGAACAACCATGTTCGTTTAGTTGTTTGAGGATTTAAGATCGAGAAGAGTTCGCGGAGGAGGATTCGGGATGGCGGGGGTAATGCTAGCACATATTCATATGGAGATACGTATATTGCCCGAGAGGATAGGGCCAATTCAGTGAGGAGGGTTGAAGTAGTTGCCCTCGTTATTGTTGGGAGTGATGTCCAGGTTCAAATTTGACTCGCGCACGTCTGAATTTCGGGCAATGGGTTCATTATCATCCTCCATGATACTGGTGAGGGTATCTCGGATTTGTCCATTGGTTGCTCCCGCTCGGACGGTATTGAAGATGTATTGGACCGTCTCGTCGGCACCATCTCGGATGATGCCGAGGAGATCTTCCAAAAATGACCGGTAGTAGTCCAATTGGTCCATGGTTCTCTTGGCGGAGGCCTTTCGGCGTCTGTCGGAGGATTCATCGAAGATACATTCGCGGCCATGGGCTAAGCATTCGGCGCATACAGGAGGGCCGGAACACTAATGACAATAAGAAAAGAGCATGTCAGATTGATAGTACAGATTAAGTAAAATAGAGTGGGGAGGTATTAGGGGAAAGAAATAGGAAGCGTAGGGAATGTGTACCCTGGTCCGGCGTTTTTGACACTCTGTGCAAGCTGTCGATGCTCGCCTCATGCGTCTTTCTTCTGGTGCACCCCCGCCAGCAGGATTCCCTGCTCCCTCTCCCCCATCTCCCCCTCCGAGTAGCCTGGTACGAGGCGCAATAGGCCTAAAGCCTCGGGGTGTCTGTTCAGTCATCTGAAAAACAAAGTGATCAATAGCAGATCAGAAACCCAACTCTCTTGTCTTCCCAACCATTTGAAAGCATGATAATCAAGTTAATCACGTGGCAGACGGAATCATAGAGAGAGAGAGAGAGTTATATGTAGAATGGAGAAAGAGAAGAGGGGCCCTGGGGCAGCGCTAGAATCTAAGTGAATTCTGCACTGTGCGCTGCCTAGAGATTAGGATACAAGGGCAAAGTGGGGAAAGAGAGATGGTAGGGATAAAAAAAAACAAGAATAAAATGAAATTGTGGAAAAGATGAAAATATGAAAAGAAAATGACAAGTAAATAACAGGTAACTGGAAAGAATTGGAAAGAATTGGAAAAAAAAAAAACCAAGGAAAAGGAGAACTGAGTGGCGGATGTGGGCCTCCAAGGTACGTAAGTTGTAGAGAATAAGCAAGTTGAGGACTGCTGAGGCTCCTAAGATCTCAATTTTAAATATGAAATTTGTGAAATTGATGTGTTTTATATATAAATGAACATGTGGTACATCTGCATACCAAAATCAGCTCTGCAGTCTCTATATCTGCTAATGGTCGAATGGAAGTAAAATAGAAAAGATTTAATCCCTATTTGAAGCTCATATTGTCCGAATTACTGTCCTCTTTTTTTTTCAACTATCTTTCGTATTTATCATTTCTAGCCTTGTGCAGCCTTACAAAGATATAACCAGTTGACATGTCCGTCTAGACTAATCCTATCCAGAACCCTAATTTATCGACCCGGAGTTATTTTCCGGGGTAAATGATAGGCTCAACCACATAGTCCCCATGAAATCATCATACCGATGGTTATGGCGTACGCTGAACATCATTGGTTGATCCAAGATTCGCTTTGTTTCTTGTCTTTAGAGAGAAACGACTCTATGCCCTTTAATTGATCCTTGACATTTTCGGTCGACTTGGTCGGTCAAGAGATCTAGAGTCGTAATGCGAATTTTCTTTTTTTTTTTTCATTCTCTGATCTAAATCCATTTCCAGGGCTTCATAGCTTCATGCGCAAAGGCCCCGGTAAGTGATTCCAGTTTCTGCTATACAAGATAGTTAGTGCGTATTCATGTCCAGATATCCCGTTTCATGACCTCTCTTGGAACATCCACCCCCTTGAAACTCCACTTGACACTTGCGTAGATTGGACAGTGGACAATGAGCCCCACCAGGAGAAGCGGTCAAATCCCCATTCTGCCACACACGTGAACCGAACACACGCGAGCCGGTTAAGTGATCATTTGACTCTCAACATGCAAATCATACTCCCCTAACCGATTGACTCCAAAGTGAAGCTTTCTCTGAACATCCTCGGCACGAAGTAGCTCAATATTCGCTGGGAACTTCATCCATCCAGTATCGAATAACGCCCATTGAGCTGACGAGAGGAATTACAATGTACAAAGTACCTGTATGGGCTAACTAGTTACTCACAATGCACAATGGGCCTCTCAGTATTACATAGGCTCTAGGCTGCCCTAGGGCCAGCTCGACCACGGGTTTTTTTTCGCAGCCATTAACAGATTCTTTGACATGTACCCCTTGCTTGCCCTATTCGCATGGCTCAACTATGTCCCGTGTACGGAGTATTCCGGAGTATACGCACTCTCTGTCCTATCTAGGCTGACCGTGTACCTTGAAGATCCCTCGGTGTACTGACTACGGCGTACATATGTTGTACTCCGTATAGCCATGCGATTCCAACTAACACCTTCTGTGGACTTACTAAGACAAAGTGGGACAAGGCACTGACACGATCAACCTTGGAATCCAAAAGTAGGACGGGTGTGACAGGCTTTTGTGTATAAATTTGACAGGTGGGCCAAAATTCAGTACTCTCTGACTAATGCCGGTAAAGAGTTCCATGGTCCTCGCGTTGAGAAGGGCTCAATGCCCTCATCCTGTTCCTGACTCTGAGGCTTATTAGGGACTTCACCATATCGATTTGCACTGTGCACGACATAATATTGAATTCTAAATTTTCTGATCTTTTTTTTTTCCTAAAAAAGGAAGACAAAAGAAAACCGATGAATCTATCACCGCAGACTTGGGCGGAGCTGTTACCCTACTAATTTACCGGGAGAACACTTCCGTACCATACATGATTCGCTTCTTGCCGGCAAAACATTTAAAGCTTCCAAGAAGGTATTCGTAACTATGGCTTCCATTGGCCAATTCAACCATGGCTTACCTGTGTCTGCAGAGAGGTGAAGGACCGTTGCTCCGCTGTTCATTCAATCTCATCCGAATACTCGACTCGAAGGGCTTACTCGATGTAAGCAAGTCGAAGTACGGATAAAGACTGTGCTAGATGCATGTCTTCAACATCCGCTATGTCACCTCAAATCAATACATACCACATTCTCCCCCAATTACAAATATCTCCACCATCCCGACCCCCTCGTGCTTCTACCACGCATAATTATTGCGCCCGTTCACCGATCTTCGGCGCCACAACGCTACGTGGCCCCTGTCCAGCACGATTCCCAATCATACAGGTATAATTCTGCTTACTCAGGGCTGCCTACGGTCGTCCACTACAAGGAAGAAAGCTTCCAAAACGTGTGCTAGAGCAAGCAGTCATACACACTATATGTTATACTAACTAGTTAGCCAGATCGTTACTCCGTACTCCGTACATGTCGCCCTAACTTACTGTATTTCGGCACGGAGGAGAGCGGGGCCGGAGATGAAAACATAATCTCGTGGAAAAAGGGCGAGGAGAAAAAGAAAATTCAAGACCATACTCCGTACTCCGTACACAACATAATACGGAATACGGAGTACGAAGCACTGGAGACGGAGTAAGGATGGTGCCTGTATCCACTTCATCGCCCCTAGCCTTCCTTGATAGGATGCTTCTCTTGGATTACTCTCAACAAGCGGTAAATATCGGGATTTGCTACGGAGTGCGTACTCCGTTCACGAGCACCCTTGATGAGGGCTATCTTACCTTCCCAATGTAGGTACGGAATATCCGTACTTTCGCGCCAGGCACAATTGTATTCAACATACGGAGTAGTTATACGCCAAGCACGCAAAAGCAGCCCCGTCTTCCTAGGAAGCTTTTTCCCCCGACCAAAATATGGGAGCTGGTTGGTTTGGCTTACTAGCCACTCCGTAGGCAGGAAGCAATTCATTTTTAACACGGGATCTGGTACTCCGTACGGAGTAATAGTCAAAGATTATAGATTGAAAATGTCTATGAAACCGAGAAGGGGAGCAAAATATCTGTGAGAAAGAGATAGCTGAAAAGTCATCCGAAAAGATATTTAAAAAGAAAAACCAAAAAGGACTCACAAGGCCGCAAACGCGGCCGACGATTCTTGTTATACATCTAACTACAACCTAGCTGTCACATGCTACCTGGCTCCTCTCTTTCTGACTAGTCTTTGCTGCAATACCTACCTCGGCGAAGTTCGACCTGAACATTGTGCATCTGTAGATACAAAGTACATCCTTTGAACCACAATCAATAGTGGGAGATACTAATGTGAGAAGAAACTTATATATCGACTTCCTTATTGTTCCCTAGATGGTTTCCTGATGTTATTTCAAATTACGGTACCTTTAATAAACGTGACTGGCGCGGTTTACGGCAAGTTCAAATATCACTTCCCAAACAAGTTAACCCTGCCTCCATAACACTATGTACAACATACATTCAACCAATACAGACACCTCTCATAGAA
The DNA here is from genome assembly GCA_002116305.1 of Penicillium italicum. Lineage (NCBI taxonomy): Eukaryota > Fungi > Ascomycota > Eurotiomycetes > Eurotiales > Aspergillaceae > Penicillium > Penicillium italicum. The sequence continues at coordinate 50,142 of LWEC01000508.1, read as the reverse complement.
CCAAGTCCCAGGAACCAATACTCAAAAATGAAAGCCACGAACATCCTTAACACAAACCCCATACGAACCGGCATTCCGCTCGGTTAGCCGGGATCTAGACCGTTAGTAACAACAAAAACACACGGGCACAGCGATATAAAACCAACAAGGATATGGAGTGATCGGCTCGATACGGAGTAGGTTGGGCATCAAGGATGGAAACGGCCAAGAGCGGGAGCGAGAGCGATTCACCTTTTTTTTTTAACCAAGATACAGATCCACTTCGAACCTGAATATAGAGTGTGTGACTAGCGGGATGAATGCTGAAGGTAATTTAGTTGTTTATTCTTATCTGCATAGAATGCTTCTAGACTCTTCGCACTGGTCACGCAGTGTGTTGTAGAACAAACTTACCAATGCCCCAACCAAGCGAAATATGCATTTCAGCACTATACAACATAGGAAGATAGTGGTTGGGCTGGAATTACCTGGATCATCAAGCTGATACTCCGTACACGATACTACTTTGTATGCCTTAGTGTTACGGAGTACCCTGAACTAATGTATACTATGCACTTGCTTTTTTTGCTGGTAGTACTAATACAATTATTAGTCGTTGACTACCAGTAGGTGGTTATACATCTCATAGTTAGCTTCTTTTGTAATCAGTTAGCTGTATGTATTTGAAAGAATACCACATTTATTACTGGTGGCATGCATGCATTAGCGTAGTTCTCAGCCAGACTGGCATGGCAAGTTACTATACGGAGTACGCATTATTAGGATCAATAAATGTATACGACACGCATCGTACGGAGTACAGTCCCCTGGATAATGCGTATTCACCGGCAGAAGAACCCTGCTGGTTCCATCGGCGTGATAGTACAGTGACTCAGCAAAAGTGATGACACCCCTTCTACTACCGCCTTCCTAATTTGACATACCGCTCAACACCTTAGCCGTTAATTGGTGGATTTTGCAGGGCAGAATATGGGGCGTTGACACTTTTGCGGAGTCACTGCAGTCAGACACAGATACCCGATAGGGTGTGTTGTACATAAACGTGCTGTGCTTACCCCACAATCGGCTTGTCGCTAAGCACTGACAAAATCCGTGGGAATGGCTGCAGTATGTTATCCATTGTGCGCAAAATACGAAGATCGTGTCTGAGAAAGATCAAGTCTTTGATTGGAATAGGTAATAGAATTTGTACGGACAAGAAATAATATGTACCGATGAAGTAGGCCAAGGAAACAGGGAATAAAGTGTGTTAAAAAGACAAGAAAACCCGGGAAACTAGAGCCATATCTCATGTGTCAGGGGAAAAAAACGGGTGGGATATCAAAAAGGATACAGTCACAGCCAAGCTGCGTGCATAGATACCAAATGTATCCTCCAAACCGTAGGACGAGAATCAGTAGATCGGACGGCCCTCGTCCCAGCGGCGAGACTCTCTCGGGCTAGAAACAGGCTCGGGTTGGCTTTCACCCGCAGGGGTGTGAGGGCTTGCCACTATGTTGCCAGACGGAGAAGGGATGGAGAATCGTGCACTCTCGCGGCGACCAACATGTTCCGGCTCGCCGACAGCGTTGATCCCACCGATCCACTCCCAGACTCGAGAAACATCACCGCTACGTCCTTCTCGCACAGAAGCGCGGACGTTAGCATTGCCCTCGACAAAGTTACGGACCCGTCGCCAGAGCTCCTCGCGACGCTTGCCTTGGAGTTCAAAGCGGAGGACGTCATCGCGGAGCTGACCGATAGCAATGTGCGGTTCTTTGGCATCGCCACGGGCGTATAGTGCAGCCTGCGTGGATAGTCGGTCAAGGGTTGTAGCGACTAATTCAGGCACGCGAGCAATGTCAGACCGACGTGCGAGGACACGCGCACGGGCGTACACAAGGAGACCAATGGCCACGATTAGAAGTGAAATAGGGAGTCGATACGCGAGGAGAGCGAGTCGGAAGTGGCGGCGGATGGCGCATGCGAGTGGGAGCCGTGCAATGGAGGTAGATGAGAGGACGAGGATGTCGGAATTTCTGTGATTGCGAACGCGTCTCTGTCAGTTCCGGTACACAAGGTCAGACCAGATCTTCATTAAGAAATGCCGCTGGATGTGGGAATCCAGAGCGATGAGCGTAGCCAAGGAGACACGGGAATCCCTCCTAGGGTAGAGGAAACTTACTGCTTGGTCTTGCTGATGACTTCATCTTTGCCAAGGATCTCGCCAATGGCGCCCTTCCACAGCTCGTCAAATTCGGTGTCACTCAGGCCCTTGCGGCGTTTCTTGGCCACCTCTTCCCTCAACTCTGGCTCGCTGATGTCTGGAGATCTGGCGCCCTTGCCATCTTCCATCAGCTGACCGCACTCCCACTTTGCTCGGCGCTCACGAAGCTCCTCAACAGCTTTATCAGCAACAGCCTTCACGCGGCGCTCTTTTTCACTATCGGGTTCGCATGTTGGCGGCAATGGCACCAGACCGCCGAGGGCAAGAGGATGCGGCTTCAAAAGGAAATCGTTTTCGCAGCGCACTTCAAAGTCCGGGTAGCAGAAGGCGTGGCTTGGGCATGGTTCGCACCGAGGCTCCAGAACATTCGCCCATTCAGGAACCTTGGTCTCAGCCAAAGACCAGGTGGGCTTTCCCAGGCCACAGTATCCAATCTCGAGCTTTTCTTTGCGCCACCAAGTACCAAAACTGCCAGCCAGTGAAAGGATGACCACCCAAGGGGCTAAGCGGCTGAGAGTTCCTTGCTTCTGGGGCCGTCGCCTAGGTTGAATTTGCCGCGAGTACTGATCATTCTCCATAGACATAGCGAGCTGTTCCTCTGGCGTGAATTCTTCACCCGCTCCAATTTCGCTTTCTTCGTCATCCTCAGATTCTTCGGACTCCTCCTCAGGCTCCTCCTGTGGAGGCATTAACCGAGAGGCGAAGTCAAACGAATCCCGCTTGGGTGGCTGGAAACCATCATCTTGCTGAAAGCTGGATGGAGTAGATGATTTCCGTGACCTGAGTCCGCGGCCCCGAGCTGGACTGTCGGTGGATAAGCGCGAAACGCTCTTCCGCTTCCCATCATAGCTCATCCTTGCGCTTTTGGGAGCCTCAGGGCTTCCACTCTGGAAAGGATTGTCATCCGTAAATGTGCTCTCATAGCGTGATTCTAACTTGACACCAGTAGGAGTGTATTCATCCACTTCCGTCGAGGGGAGAACCTCGCTCCGTCCGACTTTTCTAGCTGTAGATTTGCGAGGCGTAGGACGACTAGCAGCGATTGGAGTGGTGAGGGTGTCGTCGCCGGTTTCCGTGTCAGACGTGCGGGCGTGTTTACCCACTGAGCGAGCAACACTCGTGCGCTTTGTGTTCCTGACAGGTGTGGCGGGGCCGAGACCATCATCGGTATCTACCGTTGAGTGACGGGTGCTGCGTCGCGATGTACCTCGCTCGCCTCTTCTTGTGGATCCGACTGTTGAGGGTGTGGGTGGAGGAGGCATCGACTCTCTGTCGTTCGCGTCGCTAGCCACTGATGTTGATCGACTGCTCATGTCTGTAATCCCCATACTGGTTCGTCGAACCGTGTCGCGGTCGCGCAAGAGCTTTCTGGCTTGCGGAAGGACTTCATCTTCAAGGATGCCGATCAGTTGAGCCTTCTTTGCTGAGGCAGGGTAGGGAATATCGTGGTTAACGAGAATGGAGCGGAGACGAGGGACGGTGAGAGAGTTCAGATCGAAATCTGGATGGAGGTATTCCAGTTCATCCGCCATTTTGTGTGGCGTGCAATGTGCGACGTTGCGGTCTGCTTAATGTGCGAACACGCCGACCGAGATGGCGTAGTCAAGGGGTAAGTTAAGATGGACACCGAACTTGCAGCACGGTGCGTGGCTAGATGATCTTGCAATATGCAAGTGAAGTGCCACTGATCGTTCCCTTTTTCGAATTTTAACTAGAGTAGGAGAAATGTTGTTTTTTGTCGAGCTGTTAATTACGCCAGACCCAGTTCGATCATTCGTTCAGTTCGTAGCCAGGGCAACAGGCGGGGCGGGAAAAACGGCCGACGTTGGGACTAACGACTTGAACGATGTAAATGTTGGTAACAAAGCCCAAGAAACAGATGTCTCTCCTTTTTGTTTCTGCTTGGATTCGGTTTACCAGATGAAGGGGGTGAGCAAGAAAAAAAGAAAACAAGGTTGATGACGCACGCATAAACAGTAACACGTGACCCTGTCAAAGGTGACGTTGACGCCTCAGGCCAGTGGTGATTGAAGAAACAAGAATACACATAGTCGGCTGCTCATGCGGCCTCTGTTCTTGACGAAGTAAGACTTTGACAACCTTGTACTTGAAAGTTCTTTCTAGACGTTTATTAGATCTATGTGAGGGCGGTTAAAAGTACAATCTGCACAGAGCACTTTGCTGTGTACAACCCGGGGGACTTGCCTAAGTGGAAGGAAGTATGTAACTACTTAAATCTAAAAAAGGGGAGGATCTAAATGACAAGGATCTGTCTTATACCTCTCTATCGGGATTGGATGTTGAGATGTAGTCAAGATCGAATAGAATGACAAGAAGAACCCCCATGAAAGTAGTATCATATCCATAGACTGTTACATATGTTCACTGTCCGGGCAAATCACAGCCCTAAAATTCAAAGATCAAAGCCAACAGTAAAAAAAAAAGATACCGAAACAATCACCATGGCTCCATGCCTTAATGCTTTAGATAAAATAGTCTGCAGACCCCCTCCCGCCAGTGGGACGCCGCCCACCAAAACAAAGCCAGAGAGATACAAGAAGAAAAAGAGTCAATAAAGCAAGTGAAAGTAATCCAAAAGTAACATTTAAATTAGTGCAATAAAGCAGACGGCAGATATCAGTGCTAGCCGCGGCCGGAATCAAAAGAGCGATTGGCATCGCCAGGGAGATGGAGGAAAGAAGACGAGGCGGAGGTAATACCGCTGTCAATACTGCCTGAAGGACCCATTTTGTCATGAGTTGGTGGACCGCCGATGTTGCCTGCAGCACCAACGGCCATCTGCTCTTTGAGAGCTTGGAATTCGGCGAGTTGCGTTTGTAATTGCTGTAGTATCTCGGTTATGGGTACAGCGTGGTCACTAAGGGTGTCGCCTGGCTTGAAAGGACGCATCATGTGGCGCAGGGATAGTGTGTTGATGCATACCTGGAATTAATCAGATTGAAAGTAGAGTACAAGGGGGGGGGGGGGTTGTGTGGTACTAACCTCGATGCGGGTGACTTGTTGATCGACCAAACTGAGAACGCTCGAGTCGTTGAGCTCACCACCGTGCCTCTTGACCATGTTGAAGAGAGCAACGTTCGGCTCTCTGAGACCTGGTTCGCTTGGATGCTCCATAGCACCGCAAAGTCGTTCAAGACGGAGTGTGACTTCCCAGAGACGCCAAATGATGTTTGTCTGAATGTCAAGTTGGTTATCCGGGCTAATAGTTGCAACGGAGCTGTCACGATCCTGGGATTCTTCCGAAGAGATCATGCGGCCAGAAAGCGCGGAGGGGTAAACAAGGTAGAGGGGTTCTGGATTTTCCAGACCCTTCAGCTTTCTTTCGCCTTGATCTTTGATAACGAAACCTTGACTATTGAGCTGTTGCAGTTCGCGGCGAATGTTGTGGCCGAGGCTATCGCCGCGGGTGTTGCTGTCGGTCGAGCTGGTGGACGCAGAACGCTCACTATCCGCGAAAATCTCGAGGCTGCGGTGAATGTCGGTCATGAAATCTGACGAAACAAAAATCTGCCCTCCATCCGCGACGGCGGAAATTCGCGACGCACGATTCACCATCGGACCGAAATAGTCCATTCGACTGGTGACCGGATCTTTTGCGCAGACAGGCTCGCCCCAGTGGCCACCCATGCGGACAGACAGGCCACGGAAGATAACATTATTGTCCATATCAACCACAACCCGGCACTGGGGTTGATCGAGGATTTCTGTAGGCCATTCAGCTTCAAGGAGCTGGTTTTGACAGTTGAAACACCACAGCAATGCAGCCGTCGTGGTTGAGAAAGCCACCATGAAAGCATCACCTTCTGTCTTGACCTCGTAGCCACCGAAGATTGCTAGTTGCCGACGCAGGATATCATTGTGGATCTGAATAGCAGAGCGCATCGCATCCGGACAAATCTCCCATAGACCCGTGGATTTCTTGATATCAGTGAACATGATAGTCAATTCACCCTCAGGAGCATTCACGTGCTCGAAGCGCGCGAGTCGCGAATCTCCAGGACCATCGCGCTTCTTGGGACGCTTGGCAGTGGGAATGATCTGCTCCTCAGCAAACGTGGACGGGCCAGTGTTGAGAGAAGGACGAGGCTTTGGACGTCTCCTTTGAATTTCCCCAACGCCGAGAATCATTACCATCAGCTTGTTGGTGGCACCGAATGAGATGGCCAAATCACGTAACTTTTGAGCTGCAAACATCAAGTCTGGCTGTTCTCTCCTAGTGATGTCAACCACCACCTCGGGAGTAACATAATCCCAGAGTTCCTTTGATGCCAAAACGATCATCTCATCTTGTTCCGTCAAGATAGTGTGCATTGTGGAAGGGGCCGCAATGACAGCAGGCATCATAGGGAAGTGTCCGAAGCACCTCGATACGGTGAGGACATCATTCAGCTTTCCGGTACGAGACACGAAACCTCCTGCTTCACGAATGCGTGCGCGCTCGTTAGGTTCCGCGGGATCATGATTTTGCGTCAAAGAAAGCATAGAACCATCTGATCGGATCAAAATAGCCTGAGCATCACCGACATTGGCGGCGTACAAGTCCATGTTGTTCAGATACAAGACAGTAGCAACACCCCCGGACTGAATGTCGTCCTGGTTGAGCAATTTGGCCGCAGTCGATCCTCGATGGTACTGCCGGACCTCTCGGTCATCAATGGACCTGTAGGCAGACCCTGCCATATTCTTATTCAATGCCAAGAATGACCGTCGAAGTGCATCCAATGGTGTTTCACCCTGATCTCGCTGGAGCTTCTTAAGCTCAAACGAGAAAGTAGAAGTGAAATTCTCGTGCAAGTACTTTGCGACACGAGAGCCACCACTGGAAAGTGTCTGTCCGTCAAACATTCCCACGAGGGTTTCCACATTATCTTGCTTCAACCGCGGAACAATCATATCAATAATAGATAGATGCTCGGTCTTACCAAGAGAGTCGGCCATACCGTAGGCGAGAGTACCAGCCAAGGAGGCAGATGTTCTCACACGGCGATCTTCAGTTTCCTCTGGGATGGTGGGAATGGTGAGTGTGACATCCATCAGTCCCAAAACACGAAGATGGGTTAGGGAGTTGAAGTCAGTCAGGTCAGCGCCATTGGCGGCCGGAGGACCCAGTGACGCAATATTCGGCTTGATTTCCAGACGTTTGTTGCCCGAGAAATTCAGATACTTGAGATTACGGTTCCAGTTCCAGTTCCAGTCATAAGGCCAGTTTGACACGTTGTACTTGAGCCCATTACTTCCCACATCCAAAATGGAAAGCTTGCTGACCTTGCAAAGCTCCGCAGGCAAGACTTGGAACCGGTTGGCATTGATGTGAAGAACTTTGAGGTTGCTGCCCTCTTCCAGGTCATCGGATGGAAGAGAGGTCAGCTCGTTACCGGACAGGTACAGCTCGGAAATCAACGGCCACCTTTTGAGAATCCCTTGCGGTAATTCCGTCAGGTCATTGTAGGAAAGGTTGACGATGCGCAGCTCTGGGAGCAAGGATAGTTCCCGGAAAACATCATCTTCAAGTCTGTTGTCCGCAAGTGAAAGTGTGCGAAGGGACGCCGCGAATGTCATTGCCATCTGCTGAGAGAAATTGGAGTCCTTCCTAGTCACCGAGTGCGGGTCGGTACATGATGGCGACGCCGCCGATACCTTCCTACTAGATTGAGCATTTGAAGGATTTCGGTACCCGTTCGGTGATACAGAATTCATAAGACCATTCGACGTTTGACTCGGTCGACGTAGACTTGGTTCGTTCAGTGGGCCTAGATCTTCATAGCTGGGATTTCCAGCAATGCCAGGTGTAGTCCCAGGTGTGTTCGTAGGCTCACCAGGAATTTGAGGGTAAGGAGCACCGCACTTTGGAAAGCTCGACAGAATGTTGGAGGATACGTTGAGTATTTCCAGCTTAGCACAATGCCAAATTTCGGCTGGTAGGGAGTTCAAATTGCACTCCCTCAGATTAAGGTGCTTGAGCTCCGCAAGGCAACCCAGAGTTGAGGGCAACGACGATAGTGGGTTCTTGATCATACTGAAGTGTTCCAGTCGACGCAACTTGCCGATCTGAGCTGAAACAGAGGAGATGTGATTTTTGTCAAGGACAAGTTTTGTTATGTTTGGGCAATTCTCGAAGATGGTATCTCTGAATTGGGAGAGCTTGCCGGAGGCAAGGTTTAGAGAAGTCAATGTTGGCATAGGAGCGTCAACATCAAATTGAGTCATAGGGCAGTGGTCCAAGTGTAGACTCCGCAACCGCGGGAAGGAGCCTTTGAAACGTGATAGAAGATTGTGACCAAAGAATATCTGCTCTAGGCGTGGAAGACTAGAGAGAGCATCGATATTGGTGATAGCATTGAAGCGTCCATCAAACTCCTTGAGATTGACTAATTCCCCGAAGGAATCATCAAGAGGCCCGCTCAGATTGTTGTTCGTCATCCAAAGGCGCTCGAGAGTGGCCAAGCGGCCGATATTGGGAAGTTCTTCTATGCCATTGAAGCTGATGTCGAGATCAACCAGACTCTTGAGATTGCAAAGGAAATCGGGGAAGACTTTGAAACTATTTGAGGACATGTTCAGGCTTCGCAGGTTTTGGAAACTGCCGAAAGAGCTGGGAAGCTTGGTTAACTGATTGTTCGCCATCTTGATGCTAACAAGACCAGTCAGTCGATCGAGACCCGCATGATCCAAGTCCTCAAGGCAGTTGTTCGACACATCCAGATAGGTCAATCGGCTAGCTAAACCAAAGCTTTGTGGGAGGAATGCAGCCTCATTGCCAATGAACTTGATCTCTCGCAAATTAATGCAGCTTTGAATAAAGTCTTTGGGAACGTCTAATGACAAGTTCCTCGACAAGTTCAGCGAGATGATCTCGGAGGATTTTGCATACAACGTAATTGGAATAGTGACAAGACTGCGGCCTTGGAGATCCACATGGCTGAACTTTTGCACTTTGTTGAAACCCGGTTCACTCTCGAGACTGCTGTAACCGCTTAGCTTGGTCGGTAGGAAGATGAAGCGGCAGAGATAACTGTGATCCTCGCGGCCAATATCTCCGATGCGGTCCTTTTGCGTATAGCCAACTTGTTCCAGCAGCCGCTTTTGCATTTGAATAGGTCGCTCGTTGTGATCAAGTTGGCGTGAAAGATCATGCTTCCGCAGAACAATCTCATAGTTGTTGAGATGATCTTGCAGGAAAGACTTCCGACCAAGCATAAGAAGGATCTCGGACACGGTAGCATTCAGTCCAGCTGATAACGTGGCAAACGTTGAATCAATTCGGAAGATCCGAATAAAGTACGAAGCTTCACGATCACGAGGACCAACGGTGGGTTCTTCCAAGGTAGGGTCTTCCAAGGTAGGGTCAATGGGCCCCCTGACCTGCCAACTTTCAGGCGCATTCCACGGCTTTTCGAGTTTGGAATCGTCGCCAGGCGTGATCGTCCCATCTCTTCCACGCTTCATTTGCCCAGGCGAAGGTGGACGGACAATCCCTTTCAAATTCTCCATATCGACATCAAGGTGAAAGAAATGCTTATTTTCCTCTTGATTTTTATCGTCCTTGGTGGGGTTGTAAAGGTCACCACCTTGATGAGTGAATACACGACGATTACCGAGCTTTCTTCCAACCATCAGACCCTTGTCTTTCTTTCGGTCCGAATCCACTGACTCTGGGTACCGAGAGGAAGTACTCCCTTCGAGGCTTCCTTGCCTATCGCGCCGTGGTGGGGAAGAGTTTCTCGATTTGTCATGCGACTTGCCAAGTATCTTTTTGATGAATCCGCCGATTCTGGGATGCTGTGAGTTATGATCATGGTCTCGGTATGCGCTGCGCACACTGGGTGTTGGGCTTGTCGACCGGGCTCCAATTGTAGTGGAGTCGCCCATGTCAGTCGCTGAATGCAGGTAGTTCTCATTAAACGGCCGCAATCCAATGTCGTCTCTGCCAGTAGTAGGCCGGGATTGGGACCATGCTAGATCGCCAGCAAGGGTCGGGTTCTCTTCTTTGCTTCGTGAGGAACGATGCCTACCAGGTCCCCGTCGGCTTGGCTCCCTCTGGCCCGAAACACCATTTTCCGAGGATGGAAGACGCTGTCCATTGGGGCCGATAGGTACATGGCGTACCGGGGCTTCTCCATATTGCGGAATGTCATTAAAGCTTTGGTAATCCCATGGGGTGATATCACTGGAAGGTAAAGGGTTATTTGCCCGTGACCTCTGAGAACGTTGCGAGGAGTTGGAGCCCTCGGGCGTATTGCGCGAGCCATCTGAGTTCGCTCTCTCACGCGCCTTCAACTGGTCGACTGGTCCCCCACGCCTGCTCGGTGTGTTCTGGAAGCCATCGTCATCGGTTTGAAGCTCTCCAGGGGAATGATAGTCATCTCCAAGCAGGCCTTTCAAGTGCTTCTTTCGGAACTTTTGGGTAATGCTGGTTCTAGACCCCTGGCTACTAACTGTAGTTGCACTTGCAGCAGATGGCCGACGATGTTCTCCATGGTATTCATACTCAGCCGGTTCACTCGCGATTGTTCGTCCGGTCGTGGGGCGAAATGTGAATGATGCAGGCGAGGCTTCCTGCTCAGAGTAGTCGTGATAAAAAGTACCACTGGCATCTGGCTGACCACTGCTGGGGAGTGTGGACCACGGGGCAATCGATTCGATCTCATCGGGTTCGGCGCGAGATGGGTGAAGGGGAGGAGGTCGGGGACTCGAGATAGATGATTGAGACGGAATATCTCTATTGTCCGGGACCACCAAAGCCTCGCGGTGATTGCTAAAGCCTGAGGCTTTGCGTTGTTCGGTGGGGGAAATATCGGGGGAGTTCCATGACCACATGGAATTTCCCCAATCAATCCGAGGGGGGTTTGAGGATTCGGGCCTGGCAAAAAAACGTTTAGGGTCTCTTCTTTTTGGGCTTGGATTCAACGCGCCATAACCGCGTACAAAGTCAGCGGGTCATTTGGAGAGACAGAAGCTTACTTGGAGTCCATTTTCAAGGAACCTGGGAACGGGTCGGCATTGTGACCTCCCGTAGAGGCCTCGTCTTGATCTCGAGACAGACTCTCAGAGTGTCGCACGGTATCTTGCGACATCCAGCTATTTCCAGAGCTCTCCGAACCCTGACGATTGTCGGGTTGGTTGCGGTCCCGCGCCGGCATGGCTGCGCTCAGACTCGGCCGAATGCCACCACGGCGGTCCTAGTCAAGTTGCAGCCAGCTGTATCTTGGGGAGTGGTGATATTTCAGAACCGTCCAGCATTAAAAGAACCGAGGATTATCCGATGGTATGGGCGACCGGGGGGGAGCTGCAACAGGTGGTTGTCGATTCTGCTGTCTCGGGTGCTAGCGCCACGTTGTGGAGGCCGACCCGGCGACGCGGTAGAGGGTCTAATAGCTGGAAGGAACTCTGCAGGGCATTCGATTTGAAACCGAAACAAGCAGAATAAGTGAGTTGGCACCAAGAGCGTGAAGGAGTTGGGATGACTAGCGGGGCGTTAGGATAGCAGAGGGAGGCGTATTAAAAGCAAAAGCTAAGGTAGACCGAGGGCGTGAGTTTAGCGTCGGGCGTGAATATCAGAATGGGACGTTATTTCATGAGATTAAGGGCAAACCGGGCGCATACTGGCAAGGCGAACAGAGTGATAATTGAAGTCCCAGAGGATTAACTTGGGGGGGGGGAAAGAGGTAGAGTGGGGATAGTCGTGACTCGTGACAAAGGCGGATCAACGTAATGACGATCGAGAACAAAGCCAAGATCCCTATAAAATGATAAATTCAAAATTGAAGCTCTACATGAGATTCAGATAATGGGAAAGAGAAGAAAGAAGTAATCCGTGTAAGCTTCGGATACTAGGCCCTCGGAAGTCATGAGGCTCTTTAACGCTACACTTTTTGCCCGAGAATGCACCAACATCGTTCTGAAACTTGTAGATCACTTGCATATTAGATACTTGAGACTATTCTTTGTATTGTTCTTCACTTTTTTATGTCTTAACTTCTTCACCCCTTACAATATCTTTTTTTATAGAGAAAACCCATTTTCAATGGGCATGGTCCGTGATGCTGTCCGTGCTCGACAGGGAGACTGTGGAGCTCCCCCGTCTTTGTTCTGCTTCAACTTTCGTAGTCTTCTGTTCTATTTTTTTGCTTTCTCTCGTAAAGATTAGGTATAATGGACTATTAACCAATTACTCCGTGCCAATCTTACATTGCATAGCCATTGCCGGAGTATAGTCAAGTCATTGGACCGTCATCCCGGCCCCATTCAACTCTCGAGGTATCGGGTATCGAGGCTGTGACAAAGAACCCCATAGAGCCCTTGTAGCACGTAGGTTGTACTCGTATTTTCTTGGCTTCACTGGAAGGTGACAGCTTGGATTGCCAAGTAATGTGTTGCTACCGTTACACACCTCATTTTCCCTTGGTTGCAATCGATCTATCCTGTGATGTATCTATTCCAACCATAGCCTACTCCGCACATTAGATATCACAAGATTATGAATTACAAGCCGTAGATTCTGATACTCTAGTATACAGAGCTTTCATACTATTCAAATCAAATTTGCCCACAGAATAGTCCTAAAGTACAGGTGGGCTAGATCAAAACCACTTCGGGCAACCTTCACGTAGCGATAAGCACACCTTTTCTTCTCCAAATTATCTAGATAGAAATTCAGGAGTAACGATTCCGAAATTCTGAAAGACTTTTCCAGCAACGATTGTAGTATGAACAAACACACAACCTCCCTCTTCTAGACTTTCACTCTTAGACTTGAACCAAGCAGGCAGAGTGCTAGTCAGTTTGTTAGAAATGGTATTCTCTTCGGAGTACGCTCTGAGTGGTACTCCATGGACGAAAGCAGTTCACCTCATCTCGCTGTTCTCGTAACGGCGGAATGGTCAGACAGTCTGCTTGGTGTCGAAGTTGTCTCTGTGACGGTCACGACAATAGCTTTGCATAGCAGTTCAGGAATATGATTGAACTAAGAGATCCTCACTTCCTAGCTGTATCCTTCAACCTGTGAGTTAAACTGAACATACCCGAGAAGTGGGTCTAGCAATCTACCGGAGGCAACTAGATCAGAGACCATATAGATCTAGACGAGTGGAGCGTGAATTAACCCTGCATGACTTTCTTGTCGCTGTGTTCAAAGTCGGAAAGGTCAACCTCAGCATGGCAAACTAGGATGTTAAGCTCACGAATCACTCTGAATTGCACGTGTGAAAATTATAGCTGATCTATGACCATTAGATCTAGCAAGATTACTTGGTATTTTCACGAGTTTCATTGGTGGAATTGACATTCAGTGTTGGTTCAAAGAGCAGTGAAGTTTGCCTTGCCCATAATCTCGTCACTGACGGTAATGTTTAGATGGTCAGGCTTAAACCCTAGGTTTTTGTTATCGCTGTTCACAATCACAGTTTTTTCGGCAAGATGGGTGCCCTCAAGAACGAATGGAAATCTGTCGCCCATAGTGAAAAGATCTGATGTGAATGTTGAGATCCAGCCAGTAGCGTTGCGTCTAGCTAAAATTATAGTGGCATCAGTGGAATAACAAAGTAAGAAATGAAGCACAAAATGGGATCATCAAGCGACACCCGCCGCAAGAAGTTTGGGTTTCCTAGTTTTTCCTAGAGCCATTGGTAATTCAGGCTACTTTGACATCATCACAGTAACTGTAGGTAGAGAGAGACCACTAGACTGGGTAGTCTGGCATACCGCACGAGACCGTTGCCTAGTCGTACAGGGGCCTAGGTGCACACCTGAAGAGAATTTGCACGTACAACATAGGCAATTCGTCATGGCCAAAGAAACAAGTTATAAGCATCGAATATAGTATGACCCACAGTTATCGGACTATTTTTCCCGTTGTTGTGGTTCAATTCGTCACCCGGCAGATCGCCCTTACTTCGATCGCCTACATCGATCGGCGGCTCGATGTCGAACAAGGTCTGGACCAGCCTCTTGTGCTACTCCTGCGCCTAAGCAGAGTGCCCATTCAGTGAAAATTACAGATGTCGAAAAGTTAGGCAAGATTGGTCGTTAAAGTCATGTCATTCACAAGGCCGCTAGATGGCGGCCCAATGGTAGGCAGCCCTGGCCTAAAGATTGGAACCACGACTATTGATGAGTACTAGTAACTATGTTGCATTTGTCTCGGATAGAAGGCAAGGACTCCGTACGGAGTATGAGTTAGTATCTTGCAGATGAAACCTTCAATATGAGATCACATCTACAATAATAACCGGTGTAAGTTGTAAATGCGAGAGGCTGGGGGTTGTGGGTCTTAATATACGTGTGTACGGAGTACCCTGCCACCTATCAATTTTGCTTGGGCCTTGCCACTTTTTCTTTTTCAGGTAGACTGGCATCATCGAATGAACATATACGTACCTGTATGTACCAGATTTTAGGCCGCGGATACGAATTTCCCGATCGGGGTGCCGCCGCTTTATGAGGGCGCTCAGGGTCCTGCTCACTGAGTATTTCACAGTACAGGGTGATTGCTTCGTGAGCCCTCAGGTTTGCTCAGTGAGCGCTCAGGGTATGCTTAGTAATGTCCAAATATTTCTCAGTGAGCGCTCAGGGCAGGAGTCAGGTGAGCCTGCCCATGGCAGCCGAGCTGAGCCTGCCTATGGACCCACTTTTGATTATGTAATTACGATATAAGAAATGGATTATTAATTCATTGTAATACATATACCGTATAATTATTTTTCCTTACTCCCTTAGTTTATATTTGTAAGGTCCCTCTCCACACTCTATTTATCACTCTACCAATCACCTTCTAGATTCTCTCTTCCTTTTCTCCCCTTTCAGCCAATCACAATCCTTTCTTATTAACTTCACATTTCTATCACCTAGTTACCCATACAGTATAATCATAAAGCATTTCGAACACATTAACCAGCAGTATAGCGCCCAGTTTATATAATACAGTGGAGTATAAAAGGTATATAGCAATAGCTAGGAGTGAACTAGACCTACCTACCCTTTTGAGGGTCGAGTCGGGTCGGGTTTCGGGCTTTTCGAGCTTTGCGGAAGTCTAGTCGTGACTATGCTCGCTAAGACCATTTTCTTTAGTCGAGCACTATACTTTATGTTAACTATAATCTGTTTGTACATAAGTTAAGTTAATTTA
Source organism: Penicillium italicum (assembly GCA_002116305.1). NCBI lineage: Eukaryota > Fungi > Ascomycota > Eurotiomycetes > Eurotiales > Aspergillaceae > Penicillium > Penicillium italicum. The sequence goes on along the minus strand of LWEC01000508.1, from coordinate 34,792 downwards.
CATTTTGAGAATAATAGAGCCTCAGCACTTTACTAAACCAAACCACTACCTATAATGCCGTAATATCACCACTCAAGATTCTATTGACAGGCACTCGTCGCTACAGCCAAACAAAATATAAAGCACTATCATGTTAATAATCTCTTAAGGTGGGTTTTCTAGAAATAATTTAGTCGAGAATGAAGCTATCGTTTGTGCTAGATTTGAAGTTGATCAGATTCGCACTAAGCAGATGGCGAGTGGTGGATGGAGAGAGCCTCTATATTCTCGATACGACCGCCGATTTCCTCGTTCCACCTTTCGCTAGTCATCGCCATAGTCGGGCGGACGACGGGCTCGCGAAGTCTCTTCATCTGGAGGATGTATCGAATGAGTACGGATTTGACTAAGTCGCCCTCTTTCGCCACTCCCCATAGGAGACGTTGGATATAGTTTGCCCACTCTCCAGCTTCGGGTACAGGTCTGCCAGGGGCCCAACTGGGGGTTGGGGAAAGCGGGGCCCGTGGGGCCTGATCAACTCCGCGTACAATCTCTCAATACCCCTCCACTTACCATTCAACCGATTCCCACCCAGCAAGCATACTCAGTGCAGATGGTCCACGTCGAGCCCAACAGTGTTGTCGGGGTCCCGTTAAGGATTCCATTCGTTGCTATTTACGACCGACTCCCAGGACTAGGGGAACATGATATCCTTATCAACGCCAATGATTTTCTTGAAATCACCGAGAAGGTATTCTGATATATTCTGGTTTGCTATCGGCCTTACTACCCATCTTCCCCAGATGCTTCATCGACTTTCTGTGTATTGTTAACTGAGATGGTTCTACATATAAAAAGAGGCATATGAATCAATGGGCAAGGTGGTACCTGTAGTTTTCAGACCGGTTCTTACGACCCTGAGGCTAAAGGCCAATCCACTCTCGTGAACCTTTTTTTTTATTGTGTCAACCGAGCCGTAAATATTCTCAACATTGATGTCTTACGTTTGTAGGTATATATGATATTGCCAACTTATTTTGTAGCCGTAAAGATGACGTTGTAAGTGTTCGATTTTGAAGTGGCCATTTACCCCATCAACATTCCCTGAATTCCTTTCTCGTGAGCTTCCGGAATGGGCATGGTTGAGGAACTTTCGAAGTTCTTAAGGATATGATAAGGAAGAGGCAACTGCCATGTCGAAGTAAATTGATTTATCAGAAACTACTTGTAAGAAATGGCGGCATAAGCTAACTAAGCTGAACCAATCTTCCTTTAACAAACTACCCCTGGGTTTCCTTTTCCTATCTTCCGCTACTGAACAACCTGCTCGCTTGTTTCACCTGGTTTGCAGACAGATATCACCCGTGATGATGACAGCGCACCCCGCGAAGCCCCATACTTTCCTATTTAGGTGGGCTGCCTACCTAGGTACCCGTGGACAAATTGAGACCTCACACACGCGATGGACTCCGTATGAGTAGATCAGCTCCAGAGTATTGTGGAGACATGTTGATCGATTCCAATCCAGTCCGGTTGGTTGGTAAAAGTTGGGTAAAAGTTGCGTCTAAAACGTTTGTGTGGGCTTGATAGGTTGGAGCTGGAGAAATTGAGAATTATATGTTAGTGTTCCACGGTTAACACCCAGGACATTAGGATCCATAATAGTCGCGTTGTCACCTCCACACCCTCCTTTTCTCTCTGCTCAGCACCTGACTTTTACATACAATTCACCTGTCTATCAACTTCATCAAAGCGTTTTCATTTCTTCAGAATCTTGAAGCTGCCCAACCCTTCATCTCCTTTCCTCATCATGATGCCCCGGTTTCTTGACTTTGACCACCTGTGTGGTACTGAAATTACACTCGAACAGCCTTCCCTTTCGCCCCCTCGCACGTTCGTCCTGGACGAAAAGATATCCGAAGACTACCAAACGATGACCAGCGGATATATGATCAAGGTTTGGGGCCTCCGTTTGCCGTCATCAAGTTTTCTTGTCACAACCTTCTGGACCCTGGTCAGCAGGGCTTCATGCGTATCTACTTGCAGATACCTATTGATGGTACCTTTTCTAGCGCTCCAGAAGTCCGAGCCCAGCAGGCCATCAGCCAGCGCACCCACACGGAGCTCAAAGCGCTTGCGACTCTAGATCGCGAAAACTGTACGGCAGTACCGAAATTGCTTGGCTATGGGGAAGGGTTGCAAGGCACTGAAGAATTCGTGCCTGGTGGCTACATCAACTACGTTGCGTGGGCACGGGTACCTGGTGAACCCGTAGACTACGATTCTTTCTGGAAACGCGACTTTGAATACCGCCGGCAACTGCGTTCCGCCTTTCGTTCCGCCTATGAGTAAGATCATAACCCCTATACGTCCACCCCTTAAAGAACTACCTATACTAATACAACGAAGAGAACTCAGTAGGTGTTCTTGGCAACCTAGACTTACCCCTCCGAGCAAGCTTATCTACGATGATGTCACCAAGGCTATGTAGGTAGTTCTGGCATTTCATTCACCTGACCAATCTATGAATGCCGATGGCGATGAGCTAATTGCTTTTAGGCACATTTCCGGAGTCCGAGGAGCCTATCCAATGGACACTGAGCCATTCTCGGATGAGACCTACGCGTTATGGGGATTGGCAAAGCCATCTGACAGGCTGGATTGGTATCTTGACAGCTCTGACTGGACCTGGTAACCAATGTGGATCTCCGTACATCTCTGAGCGATGCTTTTGGCAGTGGAAATGGCCTTTGGCATATGGAATTGTATTCCTAAATATTATAGAACCAAAAATGAAGGGTTGGATATCGCCGCCAAATTGATGACACCAGCCTTTTGTTGAGGGGACAACGGTCAAGAGTGCTAGGTGAACGGCTGCATTTAGATGGGGCTAGCGTGGTGCATTTTAGGTATTGAGGTGACCTGCTGACTTAGCTGCTGTTCCACTTTGCTCAGGCTGCTCAGGTGACGCCGAGTGAGCAAGTCCTTGAGCTTATATAATAATCAGGTTGTGCTCAGTGAGCAAGTCAGAGCGCTCAGGTCACGCTCAGTGAGTAGGTAGGATTAGGCTGCTCAACGAGCAAATCAGAGTGCTCAGGTCAACCTCAGTGAGCGAGTCAGCTGGCTTATATAATAATCATGTGATGCTCAGTGAGTGGGTTTGACGATTACGTAATATCCAGGGGCGTGCTCAGCTTTACTCAGTGAGCAAAAAGCGGCAAGGGGTGAGCACTAAAACGGAAAGGGAAAGCCATGTCGCGCGGGCTAAAATCCGGTGTATACATGTATGTACGGAGCACGGAGTACTCCGTGCTCCGTAGAAGGGTTATATATTGTACGTTTTCCAAGGTTCTCGATCGAAGATACCTGATCGAATGTGTTCTGTGTCACACACTATCTAGAATAGCCATTGTACATGCACATGCACACTCAAACTGAAAATACACATTGGTATCTCGACTGCACACCCGTCGAGTGTATGGGGAACTCCATGGAATGACTCTACAAACGTACGGAGTAGACTGGAACAACGTGGCGTAGCTGTGGACACAATCTCGATCCGGGACGGGATGTGATTGGACAAATGACAGCCGGGGACCCACGGATCGACCAAAGAAGCCACGGAAACGGAGGAGGCTGGTACCTTCCCAAGGTGTTTAAGACTGTTTGTGTACTCTCCTAATTTACAAATTTCCTCTTCTTTCCTCACTTTTTACCCTTTCGTATCAACACTCATCTTCAAAATTGCATAATAGTTGATTACTTATAGCTTACTTACTCTACTTGGCCCACCATGCGATTCTTTCTTGGTGCGGCGCTGAGCCTGCTGTCTTCCACGCTAGCCGTGGCCCAGACTTATACCGATTGCAATCCGACACAGAAGAGTAAGGCCCGTAACCACAGTTGTGTTAACAGACCACTGACATCCAGCAGCATGTCCCGCTGATCCTGCATTTGGTCAATCTGACAAGACGTTCGATTTCACAAGTGGCGCATCTGATGCTTTCAAGTCGACTGGATCTGTCACATATGACCAAACGAATGGTGCAACCTTCACTATTGCTAAGCAGGGCGATGGCCCGCTGATTCAGTCCGGCTGGTACATCATGTTCGGCCGTGTGGAATTTACTATCAAGGCAGCTCCAGGAACGGGAATCGTGAGCAGTGCAGTTCTGCAGTCCGACGATTTGGACGAAATTGACTGGGAATGGCTGGGTGGAAACAACGCCCAAGTGCAGACCAATTACTTCGGCAAAGGAGACACAAGCTCATTCAGCCGTGGCGCCTTCCATGACAATCCCGGAAACCACGACGACTTCCACACTTTCTCCGTTGACTGGACCAGCAGCCAGATTGTCTGGGCAATTGATGGCAAGACTGTTCGTGTTCTCACACCCGAGACGGCAGAAACCAACCAGTACCCACAGAGCCCGATGATGGTCAAGGTCGGTGTGTGGGCTGGCGGCGATCCGAACAATGCCAAAGGCACTATTGGTGAGTGGGATCGTCCTGCAAGTTACTCCTATCGTGCTTTCTAACAGCTTGCGTTTGTGCAGACTGGGCTGGTGGCCAAACAGACTATAGCCAGGGCCCGTTCAAGATGTACCTGAAGTCAATGACCGTGACTGATTACTCAACCGGCACTTCGTACAGATATGGTGACAAAAGTGGCTCATGGCAGTCAATCGTCGCGGAAGGAGGCAACGTCAATGGCAACAAAGCCGCCGAGCCTGCATCGACCCAGTCCGCACCTGTAATTACTGCAACCATCGACAGCGTTCCAGTTCCATGGAGTGGAACCCACAAAGAGACTTCAAGCTGGGTCACCCCAGATGTCTGGCCCTGGGTAGCGACCGGCTCTCCTTTGGCCTCATCAACCCAGTATAACTGGGAGTCCAGCTCTGGCCAAAACCAGCCACCAGGCGGAGGCTCAATGAGTGAGCAACCCTCCGAATCCCTTTTTGCTTAGATTCGTTCGTTAATATCGAATCTTTTCCCCCACAGTCTACCTTCCAATTTACGTCAGCAGCATCGCCTTTTTCTTCGGCTGCCTTTTCCCCCTCTGGCGGTGAGATTTCGCGAGGAACGTCGACTCGATTGATGAACAGAACCACATGTTCGACAAAACCCACTACTACCACTCCTTATACCAATACGCTCACTTGAGAGGCCACAGCGTCGGCTTTTGATCCTCACATTGCTCTATCGGTGGGCAGTGTGATTCGCTAGCTCCTAAAATTGCAGGTGACTTGTGTGCTCTCTTTGGGCATGTTATTGCATTGCTTTGAACGCACCCGCGTTTGCATTATTATTGATAACTTCATCAGACCCGGCGTTGGCACATATTTTTATGGAACATGACACATGAGCGATGACTTCAACGGCTTACGAGATAGCCGTGGCATTTGGGCGCTTAGAGGCACCTTCTGTTCTTGTTTATACTTTACCTTTATCATTCATAGACGTCAAATGAGAATTTCCAATCGATGGAACACGCGTGCCCTACATACATAACGAGTCTTCGTGTATTCATGGCTCATTGAACTCCCTATAGTCTGGTAGTTATTCAAAAGCCCTAATTTTAATACACATCTATAGAAAGAGACTTGATCCAAGGCTTCCCTATTATAATAGTAATCTGTAAGTTTGGTGAATAAAATGTTGACAGGATCTTGACGACGAGGGATTAAAGTGAATTCTTTTTTTAAAAAACCCAAACACCGATCTACCGTTGAATAGTGTACTGGGTACACTGAGCAGCATGTAAAATCTTGGGATTGGAATCATTTGCAAACCCATGAGATCTACATAAATAGTAACAATGTAGAAAGTAAAATTGCAATACTGTCTGATCTCTTTGTACATGGAATTGAAGCATTCATACGCTTCCTTTGAACCCAGAAATCCCTTGTTCATTCGTGAGAGAAATAGAAAGAAAGCCAGAGAGCCTGATAGCTCTTGGTCTGTCAATTTCCGTCTGACTGAAAGCAGGCCGAACTAGGATACCAGCATGTGATTCGGGGCGATGCTGTTTCTAAGCAGAAACTGGTGGTAAAGATGACAAACTATGTCGAATTTGAGAATGTTGGCATACAGAGATTTTCGAGTTAGGATCTACATCATGAGATAGACAACCGGAGGACTAAGGTACCGCTTACTCCCTATAGATCAAAACGGGGACCGGAGACAACTGTGATCCATGGCTCTTTTACGGAGTAGAACCCTTCGAAGGAATTCTTGATGAGACATCTCACTTTGACCATCGTCATTTTGCTTTTAGAATTCTATGATTCTCTCCTCGTCTTCTTTTCCCAACAACCCTTCCAATACCATCAGAATCAGAACAGCACCGACGTTTAGATGGCCGAGGAACCGGAACCAACCGATGAGCTAGTAAGTTAATTTATATTTGAAACAAGATCACTTGCTAATGTTTCATTTAGAATGATATCGAGATGCACGACACACCGGCTCTTCCAGAACCAGTGAGTGATCTCTCAGATGCCGCAAATGCATTGCAACTCTCACTTCCAACACCGCCACTTCCAAACATGAGCGACAAAAGTGGCATCTGCACTACCCACCGGGCTTTGGCTATTCCAGAAATCGTATGTGAAATCCTTCTTTGGATCAACCGGCACCCTAAATTCTGGTCTCGCGCACCTTGGTTGCTGAGTTGCGCCTTGGTGAATAAGACATGGTCCCATGAAGCGCTACGTATCTTGTGGAGCGACATGGAAGTAGCAGGGGCGCCCCTCGACGAGGTCATGATTCGCATCTCCACCGACCGCCGCCAGAGTTATGCCAACCTTGTGAAGACTGCAACTGTGACAGCATATGACGAGGAGACCCAATCATTGACACAGCCAACTATAGAAAACGTGGTCTTCCCACAGTTACACACTCTGCGCCTTGCTCTAACTTTTCACGACTCGCTCAACTGCAAATGTATCCACATTCCAACTTTAAGCATGCCAAATCTTGAGACCCTTGATGTCTACCGCTCACGTGGACCGTTCTATCTGTACCCGGATCACTGGGACTATCTCGCTTTCCGAATTCCGGTTTGTTTCACTAGCTATCATTTGCCGCACCACATCACTAACCGCTATTTTTTTCATTTGTAGAAGCTCTTCCCGAGGTTGTTGAATGTTCGAATTGAAATACCAACCATCCTTTATATTGCGGGGTTTGAGGCTTTATCTGAAAGCCTGCCAAACTTGGAATTTTTCGAGTTTGGGGAAATCTTGTCCCTGTCCGAGGTAGAAGATAGTATGGATGATACGGACGGTGAGGATTTGGACGATGAGGGTTTGGAGGATGAGGGTTTGGACGATGAGGGTTTGGACGATGAGGATTTGGACGATGAGGATTTGGACGATGAGGGTTTGGACGATGAGGGTTTGGACGATGAGGATTTGGACGATGAGGATGCGGATGAGACATGAGAAATCTTATGCAGCTTATGCACCTTCTAATCTCCATATTCTCTTGATAATTATTGTACTGTATTTATGTTGGATTTACAGTAATTTCACTTGAACACAGCTGGCCTTTTAAAGCACAGTTCCACTTCATTTGCTTTCTGAGGGCTCTAAAATGAATGAAAATGTGTTCGCCCTCTGTAACTTTCTCCTTCGCCATTTCTTTCAATATGTTGGACTGAGGCCCGTCGGACACTATCATAGCCACCTCCATCAAAGGTTTTCCTGGAAAATCTAGTTTGTGTGATTCAAAAGCTAGACTTCATTGCAATTGAATATCGTGACGATCTAAATGACAACATAGGTGCCCAGGCCAACAAGAGGATAGCATCGGGACTTTAAAAACAAACTACAATAGGACACAGTAGGAGGTATACCTACCATACATCTCGTTGCCATTTAGATAACATTTTTGGTGGGCAAGCTCGGCTCCAAGCTCTTATCATTTCTATTCCAGGTGTTGTCTGCAGCGATGGGCAACATCTGAAAAAGGAAATCTAATAGAAATGGACTTTTTCACAGGTGTGCCACTTTCTTACGAGCTTAACTCGAAGTTATTTGTCCCGATACTCTGACACGCAAATAACTTGTAACATCATTATTGCAATTACTATGTATTCCTCTAGGGCTATTGATTTGTTGCGAAACATCTGTGGTATGAATTGAGGAATAGATAGTGGGTCAATCGTAGATAGCCAACCAATAAAAATCTTTGAAATCATCTGCAATCCATGGATTCATTTGATTAGTGTCCACGGGTGGTCCTGTGGCTTACGTCATCCAACCGCTCCACGCACTGAGGTTGATTTTTCGATTATTCAACAACCCGATGCCTCGGTAAGTCTACGTTGTAGTCATCGCATCGCCTCTGCATTTGTCATGCTTCTCATGGATCTCAAGCGGGCTGCACATTTGCAATACAACTTGAGACAGAGATCTTGTCACATATCTAATTCCGGACAATGAGTGAAGAACCGGCTAAACCGAGTGGTCGCAAACGCGGTCGTCCTCGAACTGTGACCAACGAGCAAGAAGTGCCAGAGGTTGGTCCGATTCCCACGCTCCAAGTTCCTATGCTTATCGTCATGAATTTCTAGAGACGTCGCAAACAACTCCGCCTCGCGCAGCAGGCATATCGCAAAAGAAAGGAGACCACGATCGGTAACCTACAAAATCGCGTACACGAATTAGAAACCGGCATCGAGAATATCAGCCAATCTTTCCTCTCTTTCAGTAGTCTTCTTATACAAGAGCAACTCCTCTCACAATATCCGCATATTACATCGGCTCTTCAAAACATAACTCAGCAATGCGTATCGCTTGCGAAGGCTGGGAGCGATGGTTCGACTGAAGAACCCCTCCCCCCCAACCAGGCAGCAGAAGAGGCACAAATCACAAAAAATAATACAGCCCCAGCACCAGTTCCGGATAAAGAATTCTCGGAGACTTCAACAGATGCCGAGGATATAATACAATCAGCTGCTACGAGATGGCCCGGCCCTCCTACTCCTCCATATCAAGGCCAATCCACCTTGCCATTTGATCTCATCATGTCATCATCCACTGTTCAGTTTCCTCAAATCACTCCGCCATTATCGAACTCCCCAGCACTAGATCTACTCTCTAGTAATATAATGCCCGACAGGCAGTGGAACATCGCACAAAGTCTAGTCCGAACTTGCTGTCAGGGTGGATATCGCCTTCTTGTCGATAATCCAAACAGTCCCGCAGTCCTACGAATCTTTGGGTCTGTTCCGAGTCTGTCAGCACGCAATCGTCTGATCTCGGGCTTTTACGATGTCATGCAGGACAAGACCGGTGTCTTGATAGATCCCAAAGCTCATGTGCTTCACGCCCTGCAGTCTAATATGGCCATATTCTCAAGTGAACAACTCCAGGTCCCATCTAAGATATGGCAGATTGCGCTGGAGTCATCTACTGGTGCGTGGCTGGATGCCAGTGGAGTGCAAGGATACCTGCACGATAAGAGAGTACTCTTTGAGAACTTTCCAGATTCCTCTGGCCGTTTCGATTGTTCAGTCTCATCATCACTTGATACAACGGCGTTCATCAAATGTGAGTTCTCAGGAACGAAACCTCTAGAAGAAGTCCGCTAACGCCCCTGTAGCCCTCTCAAAAGAAGCCATATGCGTTGGGAGTGGACCGGTATTCCGACGGCAGAGCGTTGAAAAAGCTCTGCGTCTGGCAACGGTTCGTGTGCCTTGGGATTTCGGTAATCTTTGTGAATTATAGCACACATCTCTACCAGTAATATATAATGCATACACGAACCAAAGGACATGTGACGCGACCATTCAAATAAATTGACCTTAGTCCATTTGGTTGTACTGGCAGCGACTGCCCCAAGTTGCCGAAGCAACGTCCCACCCGTCCATCCATTTTCCACATTGACTATGCAGTAATCGTGTTAGGATGAACTATAGAACGACTCGGCTTTTTCTACTAGGCGGATTGTCGTAGCTCCCAAAATCTACCATACAAGTATGTCAATGCAAGGCAATGCAAATCAGCATACGGAGTACAGATCTCATGCATCCCCGTATCTCAGCTCTGGATGACACGCAAGCGGTCTACTTCGACGCCCTTCGACGGCATGTGGATCTCCGGGTAGTGTCGCAAGAGGGGTTCATTGGCTCGGCGTGACTCACCTATGTCTTTTTTTACTCTCGATGTTTGTAGCAGTGACAAAGTTATCATCGAGCCAACTTGAGTCATTTGCGCCACGAGATTATATTTAAATTCTCTTATTCCTGCTGAAGTTGTGGTGTTCCGAACTTATCCCCACTACTCTTTGCAAAGTTTCTTGCATTCCCCAACATCATGGCCGCTACAACTCAACCAACTCCCTTCGGCAAGCCGATGCTGAAGCACTGGATGTTTGATCCCGCCTATAAGAACCTGAATCATGGATCATTCGGTGCCCATCCGATTCCTGTTAAGGACGCACAGCGTGCCTTCATGGATCTGGCCGATGTGCGGCCAGATCCGTATATCCGCCGATACCACGCAGAGCATCTGGATGAAGCCCGTAAGGCTGTCGCAGAGCTCCTCAACGCTCGGCGAGACGAGTGCGTTTTTGTTAAAAATGCGACTACAGGCGTGGCGACCGTACTGCATAACCTGGCTTTCCAACCAGGTGAGGCACTCATTTACTTTGAGCCTGTCTACGGTGCTGTTGAGAAGGGCATCGTCTCGCTACAAGAGCACAGCTCTTTGCAGTCCCGAAAAGTGTCTTTCCAGTTTCCCATTACCGAAGACGAGCTAGAACGCCGTTTCCGCGAGGTGATTCGCCAAACTCGTGAAGAGGGACTCAAAGTCCGGGCCAGTGTCTTTGATGCGATCGTCAGTAATCCGGGTGTGCGATTCCCCTTTGAGCGGCTCACTGCCATTTGTCGGGAAGAAGGCATTTTGAGCGTCATCGATGCTGCGCACGGCGTTGGAAATATCCATCTTGATATGGAGAAGCTACAGCCTGACTTCTTCGTATCTAATTGTCACAAGTATGAAAAATCCCCAATATCCTACCCTTTCCAATAAATAAAACAACCTCTTGAACATTGACTAATATTGACTTGACTTCTTGAAGATGGCTCTACACACCCCGTAGCTGTGCAGTTCTCTACGTCCCCCGACGTAACCAGCATCTAATTCGCACCACCATGCCAACATCTTGGGGATTTATCCCAGCTCCGGACTCCCCTGAGACTGTCGCCTCAGTGTTGCAAGACTCTAACGCTCCCGTGACGAAGACCGCCTTCGAGGAACTCTTCGAGTTCGTCGCCACCACCGACGACTCCGCGTACATCTGTGTCCCGGCAGCGCTGAAATTCCGCGCTGAAGTCTGCGGAGGCGAGGATGCTATTATTGCCTACAACCATCGTGTTGCAAACGAAGGCGCAGACGCTGTTGCTGCCACTCTCGGTACTGAGGTCTTGCAGGAACCTGATCTGAAGCCTGGCGAGCAGAGCCGAATGCGCCAGTGTTCCATGACTACAATCCGGCTGCCCATTGCTGTCGCTGCTGCTGGGAAGGAGGCCGAATCTCTTGATCATACCCCTTTGGTTGTACTGTCTGAGGAAGAAGCTCCTAAGGCATTTTCTTGGATTCAGACGCAGTTAGTTGACAAGCACAACACGTTCCTGCCCGTTTTCCGCCATGGTCCTTGGCTGTGGACTCGTCTGAGTGGCCAGACCTACTTGGAGACAAGTGATTTCGAAGCTGTTGGGGTTGTCTTGCGCGATCTTTGCGAGCGAGTTGCGAAGAAGGAGTTCAAGGCTTGATCTAGTTGGCTATATTTAGCGATTCAATATCAATAATTGCAAATAATCACTACTTTCATAACCAGCTTCGTATTTGGGGCAGAAGTGATTCGTAGGTCAAAGCTGTACAGGGCAAGTATCTCGATAAACTAATCAGCTACAAGAAGTTCCAGAACATATCCTGTAGATACTCATCCGCAGCTCTTCAAGCATCATCGTCATGGTATAACGGGAGGGAACGGGCGCTGTTCAGGGCGCTAACCATCTCCTAAACAACTCGAAGTCTCGCCTCTCCAGGATCTTTTCTCCTACCGAAATCGCAGTTTCGGAAGAGTGGGATAGCGTAGTCGTTGGTTTCCATCCGTGTCTTGCGTCTTTCTCTTTTTGCCAGGCGGTAGTCTTCCTAGACACACATCTACGGGCGACTACGGCAGCCGATTTGGACCAAATTTGACAATGGAGTTTCTGCCGTGCAGAAACCAGAAACTTACAAATCGCCGCTAAAAATCGCCGCTAATGGAACCATACAATACTAGAAAATTACATAGTATAGTTATACCATAGATCTATTTCTATTAACTTTTTTTGGCTTACTTGGTTTTACTTAATAGGATACTTAATGAAAGTATGAATATACTATTATTTAATAGGTGAATATCTATATGTATAAATAAAAGTATGAATACGCAATCATTTAGTAGGTAAATACATATAAAATTAAAGCATGTAAAATTGAAGTATACAAATTAAAGAATATAAAACTAAAGTATGTAAATTCAATGTTGAAGCCTATGAAATTGATGTATGAATTAAAGTATATAAAATTGAAGTATACAAAATTGAAGTATACAAATTGAAGTATACAAATTGAAGTATACAAATTGAAGTATGTAAATTCAATGTTAAAGCATATGAAATTGATATATGAATTGAAGCATACAAATCAAAGGAGGTATAAAAATAAAAGTAAGATAAAATTGACATCCATAGATAAGTACAACATACATACTTTAAAAGGGCGGTAAAAAATGCGGTTAGGCATTATCTAATAAGAGAGTTATGCCCCGGTAGCAATCTTAGTCGCCCGTAAGAGAGACATAATCTTATCTCTATAAGGCTCAATATCAACTGCTGGTGGTATATTGAGGTAGTACCAAGAAAGAAAGAGTTTAGAATAGGCGGAATGTTATTATGTTGTATATTACAAAAGGCGGAAACTCTAGCGGTGAATCTTATATATGTATTAATAAGCATTGTCAAATTTGGTCCAAATCGGCTGCCGTAGGGCGACTAAGAATGGCGTCCAGCACATAACTCTCTCATTGGTTGATATTGCCAGGCAGTAATTTGGATCCACTCTCACATCACAAGTTGAATCTACAGTGTGCAGTCTTTCTACCTATAGCACGGGCGACTAAGTATGCCACCTTTGGCTTAATAATTATAAATTCAAATACCACCTTATCTGGGAATGAAATAAAACACCCGAATTACTATGATAGAGGGCTTAATAAGTAAAGAATCTAAGTTTAAATGATTGAAGCTATTCCCACAGTCTATTTCACAAATTAAGCCTCTTTCCGCTCTTTTATACTATGTGTCTATGAAACCGAGAAGGGGAGCAAAATATCCGTGAGAAAGAGATAGCTAAAAAGTTATCTGAAAAGACATTTAAAAAGACCAACCAAAAAGGACTCAGAAGGCCGCAAACGCGGCCGACGATTCTTGTTGGTATATAAATTGGAATTGGTACATAGGCTTCAAGAAGGCGGTAATGCGATAGGCGGTGAGGTAGTAACCAATGAGAGAGTTATGTGCCGGATGCCATACTAAGTCGCCTGTACACATCTTCATCATAGGGGGTTCAGAGCAGTTCCCATATTCCATTTGGACCTCATCCATGAGTACAGATACACCGTTACCTCCTTCCCTCGGAGTGTCAGAAGGATTGAATGTTCACGGAAAAAACTGACGTTCTCTGTCGTACAACTGGGAGCCGGAACTCTTTTTTTCTTAGTCGGGGTCGGAATTTTTCCGTGGATATTCACTGTTCCTATGTTCCATCAGATAGCAACATTTGCTGTGAAGTTTTCGCGAATCACTTTGGTTTGTTTTTCAGATCGTTCCTCTAAGTCTCAGAGTCCCGATCTTGGCCCACCCGTTCCACTGACAGGACTTCTCATTTTCCAGCGGACCCATGCCCTCACTCCCCTTTGGGACAGGGGAGTGCCAATGAAGTCCAGCGGAGGTCTACAGCTCGCTGACCCAGCAGCAAAGCCATTGACATCGCTGATCTCTCTATCTGGAGAGGGGGTATCATTGGTATCCCGCGAAAGCAACTCAGACGCGCTCAAGCCAGGTCCCAAGCTCCTGTGATGTCAAAGGGAACACCATTACGCTGCTGGACTGCTCTAACAAAGTATCTCCATCGTCCCCTTTGAACACGTACTGGACAGCGTTGCGTCCATCTGTAGTCTTCAGAACCATTTGCCCCGTGATTTCATCTGGAGATCGCAGATTGCTAATAACAAAGTTTGGCTTGCCACAAATGGTCCCAATCACAAGCTTAGCAACTTTGTACTTCTGGAGTTCAGAGGGGAGCTTTTTCCCCTGTCGGCAATGAAAGATAAGCGACTTCCATTCTGCGCTAGGCCAATGAACAATCTGGAGGTCGAGTGCAGAGAGGGACTCGATAACCGAGTTCGGGATGGTGACCTGAACAATGACCGTCCCGCTGCACGTACTGCGACGCTTGATATAGCAAGCATAAAGTTCGGCCACTTCTCGATCGACAGCGAAGTAAAGGTCCGCCTGTCTTGCCGAGAAGTCACGCCGTGTCCTAGAGACAAGACATCCGAAGTCTGCGTTACCATCATTGTCGAAAACTTCCCCGATGCGAGCTTGGTCAATTCCCTTGTAGAGGGTAGTATAGCCTGGTGCTCTTGAAGCTGCAGTTTTTGCAGCTTCCGACAAAGCGGTTTCACTCGATAGCCAAGGGACCATTCTCAAAGAATCTGAGATTGATCGTCGTCCGGACCCAACATGATTACTTTGTCCAGGTCGGGAAGCTTCCCGCTGACTAGCCATATCTCGCTCACGGGAAGCTTCTTGTACCGCCTGGAGGGCCCGGTTGCGTAAGTGAAAGGTGTCCCAAACCCAGAACTTGCATGACTCTGTTAGGCGGATACTTCGGAACTTAGGATCCATGATTGACTCCTGAAGCTCGCGATTAATCCCATACAAATCCATGCAGCGGAACCATTCGGCATCGTTCTCTTCGCAGGTATCGGGAGAATTATCAAGGTGACCTTCGACGACGTCAATAAATGGGACACCATGGTAAATGTCGTCCGTCTTCCTCTTGGGTCCCACAGGTGGCCAGTTGGTCCAATAATCCCATATACGAGTTGCAGTTTCCGAGTCATAGCCCAGATGCTCGAGTGCGGCGAAAGAGACGAGATGATCCGGGACACTAACAAAGGAATCGGAGCTTGAGGAGATCGATTCGGGGATGAGCGGAAGATGCTGTTCTTCTTCATCGCTAGACCGGTTTAAACGTCGTTTATGAATGCGACGTGTTCCATCAGACAAAGGAGGGCTCGCCAGCCCCGAGTTTTGTAGGGCAACAGCATCATCCGAAACCAGGATGCTTGTCTGCATGTCGTAGACGAGGCTCGACATAATGGACTTTCGATGTACAGGTAAAGATGTTGTGGTGACTTGATTTTGTTGAACGTAGTGTGACAGCAGAAAATCCGTCCCACTCCACCTTGCGAATGGCCACACGTACACAGGTTCTCTTGAGAAGTATGACGATTTAGACGAACGATGCCTACTACACTGATGATTGGATGTATCTGAAGGATGATATCGAGTTTTGCGGTGGATGAAGTTGATGAACAAGAGCAATGTAGTATGATTTTCCCTTGAAAAAATCTTGGAATAAGTTCCCTTACCCTTTTAGTAGGCGGGTTCCAACCTTGGAAGGTTATCCCCTCGCCCCACTACCCCACAACGCGTTCGGACGCTATCCCAATTTGGGTAAGTCACTTCATTGGAACCTTGGAACCTTGGTTTGGCATAGACCTCGGGAGCTACCTAGGTATGTTAAGAAAGAAAAGTGTGTAAATAAAAAAAAACACGTGTCTGATGTATGAGCTCTTTCCTTACTAACTTACTTGTTTATAGTCTTCCGCACGACCTAGTAAAACCTAGGCTGCGACATCGCCTATGGACGGGCTAGTAGGCGTGGCCCACAGGCCTTATATAAGCGGGCGATAGGCTTCCGCACGACTAGGCCTTGACAAGTCCCGCAGCACCAAGGCAATTTTGGTGCTGCGATATGGTGCTGCGATATGGTGCTGCGAGGTGCTGCGGGACTAAGCCAATTTTAGTGCTGTTATATGGTGGTTTTATCCACCTTAATTAGGCTTAGCGCTCGAAATTTATATATCCGAGGGTCGGGTGGAAGGTCCAAGATCATGGACCACCCGGAGGGTCACTGCCAGGTCTACATACAAGTTGGAATAGGCAATTTGCCCCTCTCCCGACAGAGGTAATAGACCGCCCAAAGGCGGTCTCCTTACTCCCCGTCAAATAATCATAATTGTGAAACAAAAAAAAAACGAAAAAAAGACCCCCTTCTTCCTTCCTCTCATATACCACCACACTACTTACTAGTGGCTTAAAAAGAGAGAGATAGAGAGAGTAAAAGAGAGTGGAGACAAAGATAACGCCCTCGGCAATAGAGAAGAAATCGCCCACGGCCAATGAATCAGATCCCACACGAAAAATTTACATAGGTGGTTATACTCCAGACAGACAGCCCTTTCGGGTGCCATAGCCTTTACCGGCCACGCCAATTCTCAACGGGCATTTATCGTCTTCTGGCTCCCTTGATCACCAGACTACCGATAACGCCCGCGACGAGAGCCAAACCACCCACAATTGCGACACCCACCAGACCCTCCTTGGCGACCTTGTCATCGATGAGTGAGCCAAGGCTGGCAGCCTGGAGGTTCGCTGGTTCCTTCTCCAGGAGCAAATCGTTGTATCGACGGGCTTCGCCGTAGTTCCCTAGCTTGAAGTTGCCGAGGCCCAGATAATAGAGACATTCGCGCCGCCGCTCAGGAGCTCCACGGAAGATCTCTGAAAGCAGGCGAACACCTTCTTGCTGTTCGGAACGGGTGTTGGATTTGATCAAGCCCTGTAGTCAACACCACCCCCGCATAGGCGGGGAGTACCGGTTAGTGCGAGCACGCCGGATCAAGACTGGATAGATCATACCCATGCGTAGTTGAACTTTGTCTGGATCCCGACATAGTCGCCTTCTTTCTCGTATTGCGCTCTGAGGACCTGTAGCTCGGCGGGTTTCAAGGGACTGTGTTGGTGGTAGTCAAGTCAGTTCTCACAGTTCCAACATTTTCTTTTGTTGATTTGTTCGCGGGAAACAAACCTTTCCGCATCGGCGGCATCTGGAGGGGAAAAGCAAGTCAGTTCTCAAGTATCAGGCATCAGTCGGAATAAACCGCGTACATGGAAGGTTGGACATGGCGAGATAGGGAGTTGGTGGGGTGAAAACGGAGTGGTTTTGATCAGAACTAGAGTTCCAATAATTCAATAACAGTTTGGCAAAAGTAATACTCGTGGTTGCGTTAGGCGAGGAACATCGAGGACGGAGAAATCACTGGCACAACGTCACTTTGCGGAGGAGCAACATATGTGGCGGTGCTGTGGCTGTTGCTGCCGCAACAAACCCAAAACAACCGACTTTCCACCTCGACAATCTGTTAAGCACCGACAGACACCATGTTGCTCGACGAGGACCCTGGAACTGTATGTACCACTTTATTTCCTCTCATTATTTAGGCTTTAAAATCTTACTGACAGTTTCAGCTCATCCACCACACGATCGGCAACTTTAACATCCACCCCGATAAACAAGCCGTCACACGCATCAATGACTCGCTTGCAACCCTGCAGCAATCGCGCGACCTGCGCATTCGCGAGGCCGAGTCTGCCATGCGAAAACTCTCACGCCACCTGAATTCCTTATCTACACAACACGAAGAAGCCGTGGCCGTGCACGACTCGGGCAAACACGCGGCGGAGATTGTAGAGTTGGATACCAAGAAGTTTCGCATCGCCAAGGCTGCATCGGAACTAGAAATTGAAAGCGAGCGCCTGGAGAGCGAGCTGGAAATGCTTAAGGAAAGACTTGTCGACCTAGAATCCCAGGGTCTCGAGGGCGATGAAACAACTCGGCGCGAGCGTGAGGCTGATGATGCGACAATGTGCGTACCTGTCTCCCAATCATGGAATGGTACTCTTGCTAATATCTATCTAGTCTACGACTCAAGATCTTCCGTTCTCTTGGTGTTGATATCGAGCCCGATGAGGCGGGCAACTTCAACAGAGCGGTCATCCGTAATAGCCGCAAGGGCGATGTCCATGTCGTCAATATCGACCCGAAATTCTCCCGCTTCTTCTACGCAAACTACTTCTGGTCAACGATGCAAGGATGATCATGGTGAGGGACGGTTTTGTGGGTTTTTGTGCTCTCTGGCGTTTTATTTTTGGAGACTGGAAGCCGTGCCTTTCTATTGCTGTTGGTGTTTCTATACCCTTGGATTATTTTCTGTCATGAGTCATACAATTCTTCTGGATACATTCCAGCCATATGGCTGCCTGGATATCGCGTGTTTTTCGGGTAGTGGAACGTTCACTTGGATGTCGGCTGCTGTTGTAGCCGCCCTTGTAAAGCTTGCATGACTTTCTTCCGGTCCGCATCCGATATTGTCCTATCGAGCAATTGAGCAGATACATCATGTGGTAAGACTCTTCCTACAGCATCCAGCAGCTCTCCCTTCTGGATTTCTGACAAGTCCATACCCCAGGATGTAACCCATTGCTTGGCAAGCTCGTTCAGGTTTCGCTCCACCTGATCCATATCGGGGATATCACATCCATCCCAGGTCAATACCATTTCCTTTGTGACTGCGCCAGACTCGGCGTCTGTTGTGGTTCCATATCGCGTTTCCACGCCCAGAGGGCCAACTCCAAGTTCCTCTGCACGGGCATTCCAAAGTGCCTGCTTCAAGGTTCCGTCCCGTTCGATCGTCATCCAGAACAACGGATACGCGCTCCGAGCTAACGTATCGCGAACACCTTTGGTTGCCTCGCGCGGGCTTACCAGCACGCCAACTGTCTCGCCCGTGCGCCACCCGACAGGTGCCTGGCGGAATGTTCCTTCCAGCTCGCGGACGACATTCGGACCCAGTTTGGTCTTTAGTGATTTGCATTGTACTAGTACACGGAGTGCGCGTTCTCGCTCCCGCTCCGGGAGGTGCCAAGTGCCAACAAGATCAATGCCAGCATCGTCGCGACCACCGATGCGGTCGAGGCTTAGCGCAAAACGACGTAGCGTTTGGAGTACGGTATACTCGTAGTGTGTGCCGACATGTACCGTACTCGATTCTGGAAGAGAAATATGCTCGGCGTAGGAGAGAAATGTCGTCAGGTCATTGTGGTGTTGCGAGGGCGGAGATGGGGCCGAGGGGAGTTTGAAGAGCCGGCGGGTAAAGGGTGTCAGCTCGTGATGAACCTGGGAGCTGGAAAAGCAGCGACAGGCATTTGTTATGAGTCTCAAGGGAGAGTATCCGGCAGCAAGGCCATGGCGTAGTCGCAACAGGCGCATTGAGTGATGTGAGGGAGAAAAGCCCGGCTCAC
The DNA here is from genome assembly GCA_002116305.1 of Penicillium italicum. Classification (NCBI taxonomy): domain Eukaryota; kingdom Fungi; phylum Ascomycota; class Eurotiomycetes; order Eurotiales; family Aspergillaceae; genus Penicillium; species Penicillium italicum. The sequence goes on along the minus strand of LWEC01000508.1, from coordinate 15,321 downwards.
CGCATTGGAGCATCTCTCCGCATTTGCTCCGCTTCTTTCGCTCGACCAGATATTCTTCTTTTCTTCCTCAAGCCACTTCACGCTTTCTTTCATTTTCTTTTCGAGTCGCTAACATGGCTGACATCCTCACACAGCTCCAGACTTGTCTGGATCAGGTAAATCTTCTCTCCATGGTACCTAAATTCAAACCCTTATTCACGGACAAAACAGCTCGCAACACAATTCTACGCAACCCTTGGCTATCTCACAACATATCACGACAATGCCCCCACAACACCACCACCAAATGTCCCCAACGCAGTACCAGCCCTCGCCAAGATCACCAAGAACTCGTCATCACCACCAGTCCCCGCAGCCATCGCAAATAAAGTGGGGGGAGCAGCCGCCGTTGCAGGAAATGCATCACCCCCGCATGCGCCTCCCCAACAACCCGGAGCTGCGCCAGGGACGGCACCACAAGGTGACGATCCCAACGTTCCTCCTGCGCCAGACTCACCCAGCACATTTGCGAGCCGGCAACGGGAGCTTGCGCGCGACCTCATTATCAAGGAACAGCAGATCGAGTACCTTATCTCTGTGCTTCCTGGGATTGGCACCTCTGAGGCTGAGCAAGAGACCAGAATCCGGGAATTGGAGACAGAGCTTAGAGATGTCGAGAAAGAACGCGCTGCGAAAGTGCGGGAATTGAAAAAGTTGAGGACTCGGCTGGAGGACGTTCTCGGTGCTGTCGCTGTGGGTATTTATGGCGATAGGTATCCTCTGAAGTGATTCCGAGTGTTCTCGGCCCAATACGATTTACTTGCAATTTCGGAGTTATATGAAACAGATAGGACTAGCGTAGGGTTTCATTTTTCTTGCTATATTCTCGGCGTTATGTGATGGAGGCTCTTTACCGATTGCACACATACATGAATAAATCTCACAAATACCACTTGATCATACCATTCAAATTCTTCAAATCTTGTAACGGGGTCTTTGTTTGCAAAACGCTTATCATCATGAAGAACGATGTCTTTTTATATTGGCCCGAGGCCGGTATAAATGGTCTAGCTAATCAAGCATGTTGCATTCCAATGATAGAGAATATGAAGAGTCCATTGCTAACTGCAGTGGAAATAGCTAGGATATGTATGTGTTAGCTCCAGCTGTTATAACCCGACAATCTGGCGACTACTTTGGCCGCTCTACCCCTTCGCAACTACTGTGCCGCGTGGGCTTGGCGGCCTTGGAATTTGCCAGTGCGAGAAAGTAAATCGACTCGTCCGTTCCCCTCACTCGTCTCCCTTACACGCTGGTCTCATCTAGTTTTCTTACAAGCATCGAATACTTTAGAGGCGAGCCGAACATAGATGTGTGACAGCTGAGGCGAGCAACAATTATACGGGAGCCGGTTCCGAGTCCCCTTCAGCATCCCCTTCCAAGTCCCATCACTTTCGATGATCTATTTTACCCACAGAATGGCAAGGCGAATCATTTCTAGAATCCCTTGGAAGCTCAGTTCGGAAAATGACATACACGCAATTAATTGCTCTCGGTCTCAGAATATGAAATTCTTCTCTGCATCTCGTCTAGGCAGACAACTCTGCTCCCCTGAGCTCTACGCTGAGACACAGAACGGTCAAGGTAATCATATTTGAATGCTCCATAATCTCATTCAAATGCGCTGAATAGCTGATTATTTCCCTTCCAGACGAGAATATTTCCGAGGAAGATCTGCACCGATACACCAGACACCGGTGGCTGTAAGCTATGCAGTTCATTTTCAGTTTGGACAATGGTTTTAACTTGACTTGAATTTCAAGGTTCAACGAAGAAAAGGAACTCTCTAAACGTTATGTGGAGTTTGACCTACAGCAACTTGTTCAAGTTGCCATCAGTGTTTGCGAGGGAGCTCAATTTTGTGCGTTGCTGTCCTTAGGAACTTGCAATGTACTAATATGCTAATAATCACACTAGGTATCAAAGTCACAAAATGTGCAGAAGGCCTACATAACAAGGCATTTATCTTGACAATGGATAACGGTTGCGAGGTTTTCGCAAAGCTCCCAAATCCCAACGCCGGGGCTGCTCGTTTGACAACTGCTTCCGAGATCGCCACACGCAAGTTAGTGAGTAAGACTGCGGATCATCTTTGCTACATCTAATCTTATAATTTAATTCTACAGCTTTCCGAAGTGTTGAAGCTTCCTGTTCCCCGAGTCCTAGCATGGTCATTTGACGCGGCAGGTAATCATGTCGGTGCTGAGTACATCATTGAAGAAAAAGCGCCCGGTGTTCGTCTGGGCTCTGTTTGGAACCGTTGGCCTCGAAATTCAAAGCTCCAATTGATCACCCAAGTGATTGACATTCAGAACACTTTGACTGGTGTGACTTTCGATAGGCACGGCTGTATTTACTTCAAGGATGATCTTCGCTCCCTAGGCGAGGAACCTGAAAAAGCCACCATTCAGTCTGCTACGACCAGTATCCCTGATATCTTTGCCATAGGACCTCTCACTACCGGCGAATTGTGGAACGGGGTAAGGAGTGGTATGAATTTGGATCGTGGTCCCTGTAAGTCAAGAGAATCGACAGGCTAGTGTAAAGCTCCTAATTGTATTCCTAAATATAGGGAAGAATCCCAGTGACTACACTCGCGCATTGGGACTCAACGAGATTGCATATATCAAGCCATATGCAATTTCTCGGATGAACTATTATCGGTCGCTCAAAACCCAGGAACATCCCGAGGACGGTCTTGCTCTTTTGACCAAATATATGAAAGTCGCCCCCTATCTTATTCCTCAATCCACCAACGAAGCAGCATTCAACGAAGCAGCGTCTAACAACGTTCTAATGCACCCCGATCTTCATCTGGATAACATCTTCGTCGATCCAGACACCCTTCAAATCACACGAATCGTGGATTGGCAATCGGCATGTGTTGCACCGCTGTTCTATCATGCCGATGTTCCAAGGATGTGTTCCCACCGTGGGCCTCTTCAGGAAGGCTGGGTCGTGCCCGAAAGGCCGGAAGACTTTGATAGCCTAAGTGCAGAGGAACAACGCCAGGTTGACGATGATCTAGAGAGTCAGATCCTTCACAAATACTACGAGGCCCAGGTGTATAAACGATCGCCTCGTTACTGGTCTGCCCTCCAAGACAAAAGCATCCCTATCATCCGAAAACCAGTTTGGCTCGTCACGGGAGTGTGGGAAAATCGCGATCTATTTTTTCTTCGCGAATCACTCATGTCGCTCTTCGCTCAGTGGGAAGAACTTGTCCCAGGTGTACCATGCCCGATCAGTTTCACCAATCAGGATGTGGAGCTTCACTCCAAGGAAGAGGAGAATATAAAAGGTGTCGGAAAGTTGCTGACATTGTTACGAGATGAATCCGTGCTCCCGGTGGATGGCATGGTCCAGCCCAAGGACTATGATACAGCCCAGAAGAATAGCCGGAAATTCAAAGACATCTTCATTGGATTGGCCAAAGATGATGAAGAGAAAGAACTATTCACGAAACTTTGGCCATACCAGGAATCCGCAGACACCGAATGTTTGTGATTATACAACATCACCAGCGCGAAACCTGGATCTGCGCGGCGACACGTCTTCGGCAGTCAGAGCTATAGATATCTGTAGGCTCGTTCAGGCAGTCATAAGGGAGCATATGTCCGTGAATTGAATTTTATTTATGTGAATCTTGGGGTAACTGTACAATGTTCACTGGTTAACCAGTTAACTAGGGCTAGGTGCATATACTCATATGCAAATTCGATTATATTGTATTATCATAGTAATAGGTAGGAGTTAAGTAGATATTATACTGATTTTAGAATAATAATACTTAGGCTTTGACAAGTCCTGTAGCACCTAGGCAATTTTGGTGCTGCGATATGGTGCTACGAGGTGCTAGACCTAGTAGTGATCCTACGACCAGTATTTTGCTGATTCTAACCGCCTATCATAATAAGTAGTTATGTTATTCATCTAATGCCAGTGGGTAAAGCGAGAGTTAGTACCACTTTCTGACCCCGGTTAGAAATGTGAGGTTTAAGCCTTTATACAATCACTTAACGTACTATCACTTTTTTGACCGGAGTCAGAAACGGATAAAACTGTGTGTGCTACTACATATTGTGGCCCTGAGTATGTCAGAGCGAGAGCTCTGACCTAATGGTCTTTTGGCCGAGTGGAAGAGAGTGCGCCCCGGCATAACTTTTATAGACGGACGCGTAGTTTCCTATAATTAGGCCCTATACCCCGATTCAAAACTTCCGTAAGCCTTGTAAATCTAGTTCTAGAGCGATATAAATCCTCCTTTTTGTTCTAACGTAAATCTATAGATAAGCCGGGGTATATCAAGCTCCTAGTCAAAAAACCCCTAATAGCAGGGCAAGCGGACACTTACACTCTCTGTGAACGGGTGATACGCTGAACATCCGAGCAAAATTAACGAGCTCAAGTCACTAGAGAAAAGACATCCAATCAATCCAAGAACAGTGTGATGTACACATTTTAGCTACTGACTTGGAAAAGTACAGATCATAGTGTTACATCGTTCTGAGTTGGACTCTTTTATTGGATGGCATCTCGCTATACGAAGAGTATAAACGATCCCATTCTACTGGGGAATCATGTTCCTACTCCATTACTGGAAGTAAGATTTTTGTGTAGGATCTAATGCATATGCAAAAAAAATATGTTTAAAGACAACGAATGGCACACGCAGAAAGAAAAAGATTTCTATGGTTAAAGCAAGTAAAGCCGTGTATAAGACGTGCTCGAAAACTTCACCGTAAGAAAGAAAAGAGAAAACAAACGCCCGGTGTATGACCATAAGGAGAATAAAAGATGTAAGAATAAATACTAACGCCTTCTCCTTTTCCGGGTATCATAAAACGAAACCAGCGAGCCACCGGTGGGAAAAAAAAAAAAAAAAAAAAAAAAAAAAAAAAAAAGAAAATCAAATGGGAAATGAAGCATGCAAAAAGCATGCACAGCTGAAACATGAAAACATAAAAGAGAATCTACTTGAAAAGATTGCGGTATTCACGCATGCGAGCCTCTTGGGTCTCTTGCTTGTCCCGTTTCACGCGATTCAAGCTCGTGTCGGCCATCTCTTGCTTCTTCTTGGCGAGGTCCATGATCTTCTCCTCAATGCTGCCCTTCATCACGAACTGGAAGGTTTGCACGGGGCGAGTTTGGCCAAGGCGATGAACACGGTCAATCGCCTGAGCAACGGCCGCTGGGTTGTACTGGGGTTCCATGACAAAGACACGCGAGGCAGAGGTGAGATTCAGGGCCACACCGCCGGCACCGATGGTTGCCAGAAGAACCTTGATATTGTCATTTTTGGCAAATTCCTCGAGTGCCTTAGTGCGTGCTGCAAGGCTCATGGTACCATCGAGTCGGGTATACCCGTCAAGCCCATTGTTTTGCAAGGCGATCTCAATGAGATCCAGGTGCGAGGTCCATCCAGAGAACACAACACTCTTGATAGGCGACTCTCCTTCGAGCTTTTTGCTGTCTTCAACACTGTCCTTGAGAAAGTTGATCAGTGCAGTGGTTTTGGTGTGCGGCCCTTCATATTCACCCAAATTCTTGCCCAGCTTTCGAGTTTGCCGAGCACTTTCCTTTTGGGCCTCGTATTCTTCAAAGCCGGCAGGCGTGATGGTCGAGTATTTCATGCTAATCCAGCCTTCGCATCGGGGACAACGGGTCTCGGTGTCGGGAGACGAATCGAATGTTTGTTTCCAGCCAGAGAAGCAACCGGGGCAGAAAATATCGGTACATGGTAGGGCAAAAGCCATCGGAGAGTCACGGGCGACAGCCCCCATGGAATTCAAAGGTTCATCAAGTTCTCGATTACAATTGCCACACCGGGGGACGGAGGTTTCCTGCATCAGGGCGAACATTTCATATGCCTTCTTGTCAATCGCTGCCGGGGTTTCGTCTGATTCGCCCTCCTCCAGGTCGATTGCGTCGTTGACAGACATTCCCTTGGCTCTCTCTCGGTCTGAAACGTCAAGAAGCTCTTTCCCATGTGCACTGACTTGGCGGAGAATCATCATGGCCTTCAAAACATGGTGATACATTCGGCCACCCATCTTGCGTTTGTCATCACCAGCAATGACACTCATCATCACATTCGATTCCGCGCGGAAGAAGTCATGCAATTGCTGTTCTTTTTCGGTGAATTCTAGTTCGATAACCTTGTCTGTCCTGGGCGGCAGATTGATTTTGTCCTTGACTCGGCGCAAGGTGAAGGAATCCACCAGAACTCGCAACCTGGCAAGTACATTTGGGTCGCCATTTTTGACCGGGCTGGATACATGCTGGGAAAATTGACTTCGTTGGTCGTAAGGAGCGATCCGTAAAAACTTGGTCACAGATAGCAGATCTTCCATGCGGTTTTGGATTGGGGTTCCAGTAACCGACCATCGACGCTCGGAGTTAAGCCCGAGGATCGCTTTGGTCTGTGCTGCATTTTGTTCTCTGATGATGTGAGCTTCGTCAAGAACAATTCGGAACATGTTCATTTTTGTCAGAGGACTTAGTTTTCCACTTCTAGCGCCACGTCCCGAGATCTCGCTAAGAATGGTGCTGTATGTCGTGATAATGATATCGTATTTGGAAAGCTCCTTAAAATCAGTGGTGCGCGATGGACCGTGGAAGATATAGCAGCTGATGGAGTCTGGCTTGAGATGGTCCTTGATCTGTGTCACCCAGTTGCTCACTGCACTCAACGGGACAACTAACAGTGTTGTCCGTGTGTTGCGAATTCCTGGAGTTCGGCGAACAAGGACAGGATCAGGAACCATTTCAGTCCAGTCTCCAGCTGACGCAAGCGATGAGGTGATCAACGAAAGAATACTCAGAGTCTTACCCAGGCCCATCATGTCGGCCAACAAACCGCCTAGGGCTTCCTCGGGCTTTTGCTCTGAAATCATTCCAGTGATGATCTCACGGTACTGAGTCTTCCCATTTGTTGCATGTTCCATTCGCCACAAGGAGTTGTTGTCTTCTTCTTTTCGGCCAAATTTGCGCGGCTTTTCTTTCTCTGTCATGAACCAGAGGGCTTGCTTTTGGTGATGGAGCATTGGTGTAGTGATATGAGGAGACGGCTCCATCGTCGGAATGTTCGCGTTGGCGAGCTGGTCGAACATCTTCATGACTGCATCATTGGCCTCTTCAGCAGTTCGCGCTTCATATCGGACGGTTCGCCCTGGGCGAGACTGCCCGGAATTATTGGCAGCAGTGCTTGCGGCGGCAAGCTGGCGTCGGAGCTCTGCGTGTGGATTGAACACAGTAGTTCCCTTGTCCACGGAATTTGGAGTTCCTAGCCAGATGTTGCGGTGAGATAGGAAGTTGCCGACAGCCTCTGCGTGCTTTCTTTGGCCGTAGATATTGAGGGTTGCACGCCATAGTCCTGAGGCGGGACCCCAAATTTCTTCATTTGGCGAGGTTCTCCGGATATCCAATAAGCCTGTCACCTCGATCATTTTTGGTTCGGAGTCCAGGAGCGGACACAGTCCTTGTGCCGTTTTAGGGTCAATTGTGCCGAACACTTTGCCGTGAGGGTCCGCGACGGTGATCTGAAAATTGCCATTCACCGGCAGGCGTTTCAGGTCTAGTTTGATAGACGGCCAAGCGTGGGACCAGTCGGTGGAAACAGAGTGCCCTGGTCTGGGGACTGTATGGGAAACGATCATTGCATTTTCAACTTTGCCGAAGCAGACACGCTGGGCGCTGAGATCTGTTGAACCGGTGCATTGGACTTCGTCATCGTCCTGGGGCGTGTTCGGAAGGTCTAGAACAATATTAGCTTAATTCAAACAAAACCAGGGGAAACGGGATAGATAAACATCTCTTACCTGCTGTCAAATCCACCACGCTGGGGGTGGTGGATACTGGGGTTGGTTTCACATCCTCCTCTTTCAACCACTTCCCAAGCCCGCTATCTCCAGGAATCGAGACCGGTGCTTTCGCCATGTTCGTTTTATCTTCCACATCATGCCCAGTTTTGATCTTCTTGGCCGGTTGCTTCCGTTTTTCAATGCCATAGATATTTTCAATCAAATTGGGGCGGTAGATAGTGTCTTCGTCGTCGCTCATCTCGTGGTGACTTCTTTTCGCGTCACTTTCGCTCTCTTCATCATAGGTGGTGCTGAACTGCACAGTCAGACTGGATTCTGAGTTCACAGCCGGGGTAGAAATTGTAGAGATTCCGGATGCCGCACTCGGGGACGTGCGAACAGTGGGTTGATGAAAGCGTGTTGCGGCTGCAGTGCCTGCGGGAGCCATAAGAGAGGCAGGAGATGAACTACTTCCCGGCTTTTTTCCTGGACCTTCCAAAAGTAAGTCTTGAGAATCAATGGCGTCGAGAGGCATGGGGTCTGTCGGGGGAGAAGCAACAAGATGAGATATACTGTGGGAAGAAAGGCTCGAGGATGGACCCCGCGAGTTGGGAGAACAAGAGGGGGAAGAGTCAGCTGGGCTAAGAGACTTTGTATGCACAACCGAAGTATCCATTTGAGGGGCAGAAAGATCACAAGGTTCAGCTGGATACATCATGTCCGCGGGCACAGGCTGGGTATCCATCTGACGGGCAGAAATATCACAAGGTTCAGCTGGATGCATCATGTCCACCGGCATAGGCTGGGTGTCCATCTGGGTGTCAAGATGGAGAGGAGCCTCAGGTGCGTCATGAAGAGCTCTAGGCATGGCCGAGGTATCCATTGTGTCCACGTGAGAAGAAGCACCAGGGGAATCAGGAGAATCAAGGGCAGGAGAATAAATCATAGACTCGGATGTGTCGGAGGGAAACTCGCAGGGCATAGCGACAGCATCCACGGGAGGCAAATCACTCGCTGGGGAAGAAGGAACGGGAGGATTACCATTGCGTTGAGCTTGTCTTTTGGCGCCCTTGGGATTTAGGAGCATCGCAGCATGAGATGCCATGATGTCTCAATTTTGGCGGAGAACTCTGGGATAAGGTTTGGTCGGATTCAAGGTTAGGCGGTTTTGTGAAAGAGAACTGATGGAAGTCAGTTGACGAGAGAGGCAACAGTCCTGGTTATTCGTTTCACTTGCTGTGGATAAAGTAGAGGACCGAGTTCCTTCGGACTGGCAAGCTTTATGTCCAAGCTCAATTTGGGAAGGATTCGTAGATGTATCAGGTGGGCTGGTATGAAAGATAGGCGGATGCGGTTTGGGATCGAATATCTGCCTGACTCGTCCTAGGTTTGTTTGTGGGGGCAGATCAATCAATTTTAAGAATTGTGAGCCTTGATGTCACGTATCAAAGATTAACGCCGCAGCTGAGTGATTATGCAAATGCTCTGGCAAACGAAAGGTGCGTCTTCCAGACGCGAGAGTCGCGAAATATCCGGCGTCATTGAAGGTGAGAGATACTGAAGAGAATCACGGGCAACACTAGTTGCGCTGTTGTCTCGGTCGTCAACGTATATATCCTAGGAAGAATTACGTCGTTTTCCTGGTCGCAATCCAGTCGGCGCCTTGTCGTTTGCCTCGTCGAGGGAATCGCGATCAGGTTCGTGGGCGGCTCTTGTATTGCTCGAGGGGAGTGTCCTTGACCTCAAGTGTTCTCGCCGTGGTTCTTTCGGTTTGCGCGACTTCTTTGTTCGAGTCAGTCGTGAGGTCAGTCGTGTCGTTAGAAACTCGAAATGACGAAGTTGTTCCTCCACTGAACTCGGTGCCTCGGATAAACCCGCCGATAAGATCTTATCAGTCCGCGCGCGCTTCCGATTGCGTTAGTATAGAAAGCAACCTTGGAAGTACTTGAATAAAGTACTTTCAATTTGGAGAAAAATCTGAAGTTGACAAGTATAAATCATAAGAGAGCAAGAACTAGTAACATGGATATATGAGGTCCCGAGGTCACCACTATGCCCCCGGTCATTTTCTATAGAATGAGGTTATACATTGGACCTAGGTTAAGTAAGGCTTGGGTACTTTTCTCTCCTTCTATGTATATGCTGCCTATTAATGTAAATGCTATAGGGGGGGAATCTGCTTTGCATATTTAAAGCCGTTCTCACGGCCAATAAGGGGACATTTGAGAAGAATGTCGGAGTAGAAATCCAAGAAGACCTTCAAGAAGACTGCTAAAAAGATATGTCTTAAGGGGCACACGCGGCCGATTGTTCTTGTGTGTGCATACACAGGTATCTAGATAGGTGAATATTCACGTTTGTAAATTGCTTATCTGTTTCAGCCCAGATCAGGTGTGTTTGCGATGGCTAAGATGATGTTCAAAAAGTCCGCGAAGTCTTGCATGAGGGAGTATTGCATCCAATCTCTTTGAACACAATGAGATAGTTTGACTTCGGAGCAGCAGAAGTCGAGTGCTGGTTAGCCCTACCCTAGCCTGGGTTAGGATTTATGTTTTTTAATATAATGCAGGGTTCCATCTATGCCGCTACCAGCTAACCTAGTTGATATAATTTATCTAATAGAATAGATGATATAGGTATAGTGGAATTAAGTCTCGTCAATATGCTACATGCGGCAGATCGCCCAATCAATGCGCCACAGCCCAAGGCAACCCTAACAGTCAGAGAATGTCTATATACAACACGGAAATCTCCCAAATCATGAGCATGTCCAGCAAAGGACTCGTGAAATGTCACGGAAAAAAAAAGGCATAGTCGAAATCGCGAACAGAAATTGGGAACCGTTTCCGCAAGGATGGGGACCCAACAAATACCCCAAGAAGACAACGCCGCAGAAGATAACTGCAAATTAAATGAAAAGGAAGAAGAATGTAAAAAAAAATGAGAAGTGCAAAGGGTAGTACGACACAATCTGACCTTAGCACCAGGTGAAAACAGGATTTTTGCTCTTGACGGCTTCCAGGCGCTCGACAATCACCTTGCGCTGGTTGCCTTCCATACCCTCAGCAACTGCATAGCCAAGGTCACCTTCAAGATCATCGCTTCCAAATGTGTTAACCTGAGGAACGCGGAAGGGCATGGCACCGCCGTTTTTGCGATGCTTCTGTTGGCGGGAAGGAAGTGAAGACCATCCATCTAGAGAGCCACCGGTGTTTCGGCCGCCGAGATCATTTATAGTCGCAGGACTACCGATAGAACCATCAGCACGTTCGCTGTCAGCGTCAGGTCGACCACGGGTGAGTTCGAACCGGTTTGGGTTGGGGAGGTCGCTTGCCGACGAATTCAATCCCAATAAATCGTATTCGGGAATTGGTTGGGAAGATGCGGATGCAGCAATATCCATCTCTTCTTCATCAGGGTCGTAATTCATAGATTGGTTCCTTTTCCTGTCTGTGGAAGGCGCGCGCATTGGAATAGCAACGGGGACATCAACCAAGTCATCCCATACACAGACTCGGGTCCGTCGAGTCAGCTCGAGTGGGCCATGATCCTGTTGCTTCAATGTTTCGACCACATTCCAGGCTTGACCTTTCATGACAGCGATTTGTCGAGCGAACATGCTCTCTTTGAAATCATCATCTTGCGCAAAGACACTACGCAAGGCCATCTGTGTACCGCTCCACCAGGCTGTAGATGTTAGTAATGGAAGGAAATGATCACGGGTTTTTTGCGAGAAGGGTTGTCCGATCAAGGAAACTGGTAGGAAAAGCCAACCGAAGGGGAAACTGCGCCACTATAAGTTGTTAGTGTTGGAAAGCAACAATTACATGTGGATTCGAAAACTTACGGCGTCTGGATGTTTCCATGGCCAGGATAGACTGTTGTCAATGGCACCAAGCTGGACAGAAGCTGACTGTTCTGATGAGGCTAGTGGAGTTCCCGTGCGGCTGATAGCCATCATTGTTTCGCGCCGCTTGTAGGGATGGAAGGAAGGGTTGGGAGTACCATTCGAATTCACGGAAACAGGACGAGCTGGGGGCATAAGCTCGTCTTCGTCGTGCTTAGGCTGTGGCCCGGTTTGTTTTGGGGGCTCTGCCACGATAGAAACCTGCTCTGTCCTCCAGTCAATCTTGACCATCCAGTTGTCCAGACCTCGATCGGTATTTCGCATGATGTAGTCTAGAATCACAAGCTTCTCCAACTCTTCGCGGAAGGATTGCTTGAGGTTCTCGGTCCAGTAGAATCGGCGCTCAGCACTTTCGTCACGCGAACCGGCGGGCGATGGCACATAGCCCGGGTCTTCGTCGTCCTCGTCGTCCGACTGGGCCCCCGATGGGCGGCAGGCCTCGTTCCACGGCAGCTTCTTGCGCTTCGGGGCATCCTGGGTGCGGAATCCAGTATTCGCCTGGTCAGGCCAGGGATGTTCTCGGAGGAAAATGTTGGCATCCTTGAATCCCTTGAGGAAGACTTGGAAGCTGCCAGCCTTAGGAGGCAAAACTTTCTTGCCCTTCCATGCTTTTCTCCGATCCCAGAAATCGTAGAAGAACGACCTCGAAGACAGTCGTACGATGCCGGTGTAGGGGACGAGGTTCGTGCGCAGGCGGGCATCGAGAACGTATGCGGCGGCTTCGGAGACGTAGGAGAGATTAGGAATGAGACAAGCGCGGCCGAAGAAGCAGGGGAATAAGTTGCGGTGAATCCATTTTGTCCATTTGGGGTTTCGTGAAGCGTACGGCTCTTCATCCTTCGGCTTGAACACACCCACTACTTTCCCTTCGGGGTTTCGAGCAAAGTAGCTGCCGGAGCTTCCTTGTGAGATCATCCGCGGATGTACGTCCATTTCAATTGCAAGGCGCACACTTTCGACGATCTCCTCGTACTCGGCGCGGGCCCGCCGTTGCTGACCCTCAAACTCATCTGACTCGAGAGCTTCGGCGCTCACAGGGGTAACTCCGGGAGGTGCCTGGAAGACTGAATGGTAAATCTCCAGCTTCTCTTCCTCATAGCTTTTGCCCTTGACACGGCTGATCTTGAATTTGGAGGCAATCTCGTCCGCCCATTTTTCGAGACGCGCATTGATGGCTTTGATATCCACTCCGGAGTTCCGACGACCTTGAGGATGATGGAAACCACTGTGTCTGCGTCGATGGCCAGGCGGAGTGTGGAGACCGGACGCCTGCATCTGGGCTCTGGAGGAGATGGGAGCATATCGGGGAGCGGAGGTGGACACTGTTGAGATTGCGCCGATGTCTTCATCTTCTGATTCATCGTGAAGGTAGCCCCGTTCCTCTTCGGCCTGGGCGAGCCGGGCATATCCAGAGGTGGCAGGACGAGTCTTCGGCATTGTGATTGAGGAGGATGGTTTGATCTATGGAAGATGCAAACGGGCAAAATAACTCGGAGGAAAATGAGAGGAAGGCTGGCAAAAGAACGAAAGGACACCAAAAAAGGTTAATCCATCACAGAAAAGAGAAGAGAAGAGAAGGAAAATGGTGGATAGAATAGAGAGTTGATAGAGTGAAGGCAGCTGAAATAAGTGTCACCTATGTCCGGACGCCCAAGGGGGCGTCCCGAAAGCATGATTACTGTTAATTTACACGGGCGGTGGCGTAATATGTGGCAGAATGCAGGAAAGTGTGTGAGGTGGGCAGGTCCGTCTTGTTAATTACCGTTATACAATTACGCACCGCCACACTCCGTCTCCACCCCCTAATTGTAAGGGGACCTCGATGGATAGATGCATCAAGTACGGAGTAGCATGTGTTAAGAGCCCTAGAATGACCACAACCGCGATTGATCTCCATATGGCACCGCTCTATGACGAATTGGGATATTCGGGGGATGGTAACTCCATATACACGGCCAGTGTTGACAAATCCGCCACGCTGGCAAATATCCGCTCCGGTGCAGGAACTTTTATACGCATAATACCCGTCTAGGAGTTGATCGCCTGTTAGCAAATCAGATAGTGCAGAATGAACTGATTCCGCTTTTTGATATTAAGAGACTGGGGTCTTAGAATGAAAAGGCTGAACAGACCAAGGAAATTGAATTGAACACAGTTCTTGCGAGACAAAATATCAAAACGTGGATGCTCCTGACATGCCGTATTAAATAATGATTGATGCCGGGGCAATCGTTATCCCAATTGTTATTATCGCGTCTTATCGTCAATCTCAATTCTGCATCTTCTTCAACCCCTACCCTCACCTGTCCTCGGCCATCATGTCGTTGGTTTAAAACTTCAGTCTTTTTTTGGTCGTATTTAATTCTTCAGACACGATCATTGTCGAGAAATATAATCCTCTCCCTTCTTTCCGGTATCCATAATCAATGCTCGGAACTTCGCTTCGAATCGATTACTGAGGAATTGTCTTGATATAGACCCTTTGACTCCGAGTCCTACTCCGAGTCCGTTGTTCCTAATCGCATCCATCGAGCGACTCGCTTGACACCTACCGTTTCACCTTCAATTCGGTTAAAGGCCGGATTTCAATCGACACCTACCTCTCCCCTCCACGGTGGCTTCCACCCTCTATCGGGCGTCGCCCATCGACCCGGCTCTCAAATCTGGATCTCCGCAGGAGCGCGAGTTCCCTTACGACTTGTCCGCCGAGAATCCTTCCACCCGTCACGCGTCCAACGGATCTATACCGTATTCCACGACACTACCGGATCTCAAAAGCGTAACCAAATTTGGCTCAGGTGAAAGCGACGGATACCCAGGCTCTTCTGTTAGCACATCGCTTCCTGGACTCGCAGCTTTGGCCTCGGTCGCTTCAGCACCAACCTCTAATCTTCGGTGCGTTGATATCCCATACCAGTCCTAAATGGAAACCACATGTGGGTTTTTTGGACGATCTATCTTGTTTGTGTAATCTTCAATCGGGCCCTGGAGAGCAGTAATCCGGCCCCTCATGAGAATTCGAATCAATTGGCTAATCCATATATTTTCCCTTGATTTTTTTTTAGTTCATCCAGTGATGCAAGTATGAGTATGGCAAATATGACCTACGCTACATCATCACCGGCAGCTACGACAGGAGGACAAGGGAGTGGACCTGTAAGTGTGAAATATGCCTTTTATCAAGAAGCTGTTATCGGAGCGCGCGAGGTCTTATCTCTCGGGAGTTATCGAAAGTCTTGGCGCCACTCGATCCGTGCACCCGCTTTTTCCCTTTCCTTATCGACTCAAATCTCTCACAATCTTATCATCCTCTTCCTCTTCCCAACTTCTATGCCCTCATTATGGCGACCACATTGACTGACGACAAGCGACCTCAATTCCAGCCCGTTTGCCAAAATTGCGGCACCTCTACCACTCCCCTGTGGCGCAGGGACGAACTCGGTTCAGTCCTTTGCAACGCATGTGGACTCTTCTTGAAACTGCATGGCCGACCTCGTCCGATAAGCTTGAAAACAGATGTGATAAAAAGTCGCAATCGTGTGAAGACTGGCCAGGGCCCTAAGCGCAAGGTGA
>LWEC01000504.1:0-13680 GCA_002116305.1 Penicillium italicum | reverse complement strand
AAATAGGTATAAATAATAGTTATTTATTATATAAAGTTAGTAAGTTATACGTCTATTTTAGGTAACTTTATATAATAGTAGGTATTATAGGTATACCCGCTATAGGTATACCCGTAGGCCTTAGGCGTTATAGATAGGTACTCGAAAATCTAAATAGCCTAAGGCCCACCGTGGACAGGCGATAGGTACCTCCTAGGTACCCATAGATAGGCAATGTCGCAGTCTACTAGGTACCTATGGACGGGTAATGTCGTAGTCTAGTTCTATTAGCGGCAATTTGTAAGTTTCTGCATAGCAGAAACTCCATTATCAAATTTGGTCTAAATCGGCTGCCGTACTAGGCGGATATCGCTGATTAAGCAATGTATATGTTTTTGTATGGTACCGTTATCATGACAGTCCATTGATTTTTCGGTTTGTAAAGGCTTGGTAATTTCCACCATGCATAAAGCCTGGCACTCGACACCTTCTGGCGGCCACAAATGGTTATGCTTCTGGTAGATCCTAAGTAGAATATAGCTGAGGCAGAGTAGAGCTTGCACGCTCTTACTCAAAAGGCTGCAGGGGACTGTGATCGATAGCTGTGCGGACCGAAGAATGATTGATTATAAGTGGCTGTTTATAATAGTACCAGCTACCCAAAAGCGACCACCGGGGGTGGATACGCGTTCGGGCAAGGTTTTGCTAAGCGAATCGGGAGCAAATTCAGTCTGTACCTAGTTTAGCAGCTAGTTTAGGACCTAGTTTAGCACCTAGTTTAGCACCTAGTCTAGCATCTAGCACCTAGTATCTAGTTTAGCACCTGGTTTAGCACCTAGGACCTAGCTTAGCACCTAGTTTAGCACCTAGTTTAGTACCTGGTTTAGCATCTAGTTTAGCACCTGGTTTAGCATCTAGTTTAGCACCTAGCTTAGCACCTAGTTTAGTAACTAGGTTAGCACCTAGTTTAGTACCTAGGTTAGCACCTAGCTTAGCACCTAGTTTAGTAACTAGGTTAGCACCTAGTTTAGTATCTAGTTTAGCACCTAGCTTAGTACCTAGCTTAGTATCTAGTTTAGTATGGTAATGCTGTGATTCACCGCCTAATTAGGCGTGGATCGGTATATTATATAATTTTAGTAGTAGGGTGCCTAAGGCCACTAATAGTATAGAAATACCTAGATTCACTACCTAATTAGGTATGGATCGGTATATTATATAATTTTGGTAGTAATACCGAGATTCACCGCCTGATTTGGTGTGGATCGGTATATTATGTAATTTTCGTAGTAATGCCGAGATTCACCGCCTGATTTGGCGTGGATCGGTATATTATGTAATTTTCGTAGTAATGCCGAGATTCACCGCCTGATTTGGTGTGGATCGGTGTATTATGTAATTTATTTTCGTAGTAATGCCGAGATTCACCGCCTGATTTGGCGTGGATCGGTGTATTATGTAATTTTCGTAGTAATGCCGAGATTCACCGCCTGATTTGGCGTGGATCGGTGTATTATGTAATTTTGTAGTAATGCCGAGATTCACCGCCTGATTTGGCGTGGATCGGTGTATTATGTAATTTTGGTAGTAGGGTGCCTAAGGTAACGAACATTACGGAGAATATATAGTCCGAGTACTGTATACCGGAAGAATATATAGGCCGGAATTTAATAATAAAACCGGCAGAATTCCGGGGTCACGCGACTTCAGAATCTCTCGACCAATCAGAGGCCAGCTCTCAAATCTGAAAGGCGGGAATTTTGACCTAGTAATTAAGAAAATTGATTGGATTGTAATTTGCTTCGCTTCGCTCAGCAAAATAAGATATAAAAAGAAATGAGTTTTAAACACTAGAAAAATAACAAAATTATCGCTAATTAATATCAAAGCTGCATTTTCCCCCCCATTCACTCACTCTCCTTCGCCAGCGCTCCATCCACAACAATGATCGCCAGCTGTCTTATGCTCGTGTGCGCATCCAGCAGGTCCAACAGGCTAATGTTCGCCCGGAATGCCTGGCTGAACCAGTTGCGCAGCTCAGCCGCAATCAAACTATCAACGCCATAGTCTGCCACGCCCTTGGACAAGCTAATTGACGCAGGGCTGATGGAAAGCATGGCCGCCATGGCACCGATAATTGCATCGCACACAAGCGTCAGTGACTTGTCGCGGGCCTCCGCACCAGCGCCCGCGCGAATTGCCTCGTCAAAGTTGTCGCGGAGCTTCGCCATGGCCGACGAGCGCGAGCCACCGCCGTTTTCCTGGTCCTTTTGAGCGTTCTTGCCGTGGCGGCACGCGTCGTTCATGGCTCGCATCAGCAGCGACACGCGGCCGTCGCTGTACCATCGCGGCACCGTAGTCTCTTCAGGCTCGCGCAGCTTGCGCTCCGCCATGGCCGCGGCGTCTAGGCACGTGGTAAAGCTGACGGAGGCAAGAGGATCGTGCCTCGTGCCGTCGTTGCTGAAGCTGTCGACAAAGGCAGGCTCAATGAGGCGCAGGAACTCGTGCTCCGTGACACCCTCGGCCTTGTTTCGGGACATCATGTTGACGGCGGTGGCCTCGCGACTCAGGTGACCAGCATCCGTGATGAGACCAAAGGAAGCCGTCGACGCGGGGAGGCCCTGGCGGCGTCGCTGGCGGGCAAACGCTTCCTGGAAGTTGTTGGCCGCCGTGTAAGCCGACTGGGTAGCCAGCGCCACAATCGACTCCAGAGACGTCGTCATGACGAAAAAGTCAAGAGGCATGCCGAGGGTAGCGTTGTGCAGGTTCTTGGTACCAAATACCTTAGCAGCGATACCATTGTTCCACTGGTCAATCGTAAGTTTAGCAAATGAAATGTCCTGCAGGAACATGGCGGCGTGAACGACACCGCGGATGGTCCTTATTTTAGCTAGGTCACCGATCGTCTCATTGACCTTGCCCGCAGCTGTCATGTCGCAAATGATGGGCTGCACCTCAACACCCCGCGTGGCCATATCTTGAATGAGACTGTTAGCCTCGGGCGTGCCAGCGCCGCTTCGAGAAAGCACAGCGACGTGGCAAGCACCACGGTCGGCCATCCAGCGAATGATGGATCGCCCCAGAGCGCCCAAACCTCCTGCAATGACGTACTGCGCCTCAGGGTCGAACTTGGCAGTCTTGTCTGAAGATGGGACCATGCGCACCAAAGCCTCGGGGTCTTGGAAGGAGATGACATGCTTGCCGACGTGGGTGCCCTTGGAGAAGTTGAGCAGCACCTGAGGAAGCTGGTCGACGGTGGAGACAGCATGGGGGCGAATAGGACCAATGTCACCGGCGCGGTAGTAGGCATGAACCGCCGCCATCAACTTGCTGGCAACCTCCGGGCTGTTTTCGAGGATGAGACCCAGATCGAATGAGGCAAAGGTGATGCTCTTCTGGAACAGCTCCAAGCCCAGACGGTTGCCGTCCATAACATCGATGCGGCCGACATCAATAAGACGACCCAAGGGAGCCAGAACCTTGAAGGTCTCATACAGCATGTCCTCGCCTCTGACAGCACTGAGAACAACATCAAAGCCACGACCATCACTGCCCTCGCGCATGGCGCGTTGCAAGTCCGTCACGTCGCGCGAAGAGAAAATGTGCGACGCAGGGAGGCCAACCTTTTCAATCAAAAACCTTTTCTTTTCCTCGCCTCCCACGGTGGCGTACACATCGGCACCCTTGGCTTTGGCGAGCTGAATGGCAGCCAAGCCGAGACCACCCGTGGCGGACTGAATAAGCAGCTTCTCACCGGCCTTGAGCGTAGTGACATGGTCGAAAGCGTAGACAGCCGTCATGCAAACAAGAGGCATGGTCGCCACTGCGACAAGATCGTCGGTTGGCTGCAGCTTGGCAGCAAAGCAGGCCGGCACTTGCGTGTAGTTACCAAGATGTCCGTGGCCCATACCGTAGACGGTTTCTCCAACAGCAAAGCCCTTGACCGAGGAGCCAACCTTGGTAATGATACCGGAATACTCGGCAGACAGGTTGTTGGCGTCAAAAGTGCCAGCAGCGATACCCAGGTCCTTCCAGTTGAGGCCGACAGCGGCAACCTTGACCTCGATGTAATCGTGGGGCAGAGCGCGCAGCAACTCGGTGTAAGGGCGGAAATACAACGAAGTGAGGATTCCAGGCGTCTCAAAGGCAGCTCGGACAGGGCCCTGACTGTCAATAGGGAGCATCTCAGCAGTGCTGGCTGGGAAAGCGCCCAGGCGCTGCTGCTCGGCGAGCTGGTCGTCAGGAAGAAGGCGGCTGACCCATCCGCAGCCATTCTGCCAGCTAAACTCGCGATCCTCGAAAGCATCCTGTTCCGATGCGGTCTGCTGCAGATTGAGCTCCTTGGTAGCCATCCACGAGGCAATCTCATCCCACTCCTCAGCATCGACATCCTGCGATGCAATGTCGAAGAACAGGAACTTCGCGGTCGGGTTCTCGGTGCCGACAGTGCGAAGCAGACCAGCGAGAAGAGCAGCGTCGGCATTGGCACCAGTCATGATGCCGCCGGACGTCACCCAAACCATGGTGGCCGCTGAGGCAGCGAGGTGCTGGAACAACGCCAGACGCTTAGCGTCACATGTCAGCAGTAGGTTCTTGTCGTCCAGGAAAGCAACGATCCTGGAGTTTGGGCCGAGATCCATGGCAGTGTCAATGTGAATGAACTTGTAGGACACGCCGTTGCGTGTCATTTCGTCGGCCACATGAGACACCAGAGGAGAATCCTTGCCGATGCCATCGCTGTAGAGTAGATTGGTGACGCGGTTGTCAGAGACGCTCTTGGTAGACTTGGGGGGAGACAAGGTGGCGAGCATGGTGCTTGCAGTGCTGTACGGGTGGGGATAGTCATCGAGGATGAAATCGACTCCAGAGAAGCCAGCTCCCTTGAGAGCCTTCTCCCAAGACGGCAGGTCCAAAAATGGACTTTCAACACGTCCGTCGGGAATGCCATCCCAATAACCCGTCAGGGTACCGAGAATGAGACCGTGAACGAAGGAGTCGCCAGTGTTCTCAACCAGAATAAGCTTACCGCCGGGCTTGAGAAGTTTGCTGCAGTGCTTGAGCGTGCCGTCGATGTGCGCAGTAGCATGCAAGCACTGCGAGGCCAAAACGACGTCGTACTCAGCCTTCTGGCCCTGCTGCTCAGGGTCCTGATCAATGTCAAGAACAGCGTATTCTATATCGCGATACGGAGCCATAAACTCGCTAGCAGCCGCCAAGAATCCAGGAGAGACATCGGTGAAAGTGTAGCTATCGTAGCGCTTAATCTGCGTCACCTCTTCGTGAAGAGTGGCCATGGCGATACGAGTGGCACCACCAGTACCGGCACCAATCTCCAGAATCTTTTGATGGGGGTTGGCGTGGCCGAGGCCGTCAATGACACGCTGAAGCTGGGGATAGGCGCCTGTCATGGCAACGCCAGTGTCATACAGCGTCGTAAGATGTCCATCCTGAACGAGGACCTCAACACCAGTAGTGCGACCGTACAAAATATCGTCCATGTTATTCAACAGTCTCCGCGCAATCTTGACCTCGATAACATCCTCAGTGCCGGCACAAAGAGACTCGAGAAGCTCCTGTCGATCCTTGGCATCCAGGCCTCTGGCCTGCTTCATCACTTCCGTCTCATCGAGCTCCACGCGCCTGCGGATCCAAGCCAAGAAGAGACGAATCTGCTCAGGCGCATCCGCGAGATCTGCCCTGCCATTGTATTTCTCGTGAACCTCAACCACAATGAGAGCTGCAATGGCGTAAACAGTCTTGGAAAGCGGCTCGCGATCGACGTTTTCCTGAGGCGGCGGGAACAGCTGTCTAGCGGCCTTGCAGTTCAGGGTTCGGAAATCGGGCAGCCACGTCAGGCGAGTCGACTGGCTTTCAAAGGGCCTGATTGTCATTCCGTCCTGGGCAGAGGCTTCACCGTACGTGATGCAGCGCAGCTTGGGGATGTCAACGACGATGCTACCGGTCTTGTCAAGCACCTGAAGCTTGGCATAGGCACCGCGAAGACCGCGAAGCTCACCCTTAGCAAGAGCCGTTCCGACCGCTTCGTCATTGCCATTCTTGATGTAGATTTGCGAGATGTGAATGGGGACAAATGCATTCTTAGTTCGCTCAAGCTGACCGCCGTGGCAAGAAACCAGGCCAAGCTGGAAGAGGGCATCAAGAGACGCTGGGTGAATGGGATGGCGAGAGGCCTTCTCAAGGCACTTGTCGGCAGGGCGGGTGGTCTTGAGATTGAGGCTTGCGGACGCCATGTTCTGCGTAGGATCGGCCTCAATGTTTGAGAGTCCCTGAAAAGCGTCGCCGTATCCAAGACCCAGCTGCTCGAACTTACGGTACAAGGCCTTGGAGTCGAGCAGACGTGCATCCATGGTGCAGTTCATCTTCTCAAGGTTGGACTGCGTGGGCGAAACCTGCACTCTAACATAACCAGCGCAGTGCTCGGTCCAGGCATCAGTGGTCGAGGAAACGGAGCTGATGGAGAACGGAACCCAGGCAGGAGCCTTGGCCCTCGCCGCATCTTCAAGCTCAAGGGTAACGATAACTTCGACACCATAGTCATCCTCAGGGATTCTCAGAGCAGACTTTATTTCCACATTGCGCAGATTGAAGCCGGTGATTGGTGACGCACCTTCATTGTCGCCGTGCGCTCTGGCAGCCACCTCAACTGCCATGGCGACGTAGCCCGCAGCAGGGAACACAGCATCGGGAACCAGACGGTGCTCAGCAAGCCAGGGCAAATCCCTAACACGGAGGATGTTGCGCCACTGCGGTCGGAATTTGGCGTTTCCAGGGAGCTTGGAACCCACGAGATCATGGCGAATGATGCTGCGGCCGCGGTACTCCTTGCTGAGACGGCTCTCGTGGTAGAGGATGGGTCCGTAGGCGTACTGGTACGGAGGCAGGTCGACAGCCATGCATCCTTGCACGGTACCATAACCTTCCAGCTCGTCGACTGCGTTGACAGCGGGGAGGTCAACGGGGAAGTTCATGGCAAAGAGGTTACCTGCCAGTTTAAGTAGACAAGCCTGACCGTCCTTGTTGCGCTCCAGTGAGGCCATCACGGGAGCACTAAACTCGGCCTCTTTCAAGGACTGGTCGACAGGTCCGCGCAGAGCACCGTGAGGGCCGATTTCAATCATCGCATTGACAT
Source organism: Penicillium italicum (assembly GCA_002116305.1). NCBI lineage: Eukaryota > Fungi > Ascomycota > Eurotiomycetes > Eurotiales > Aspergillaceae > Penicillium > Penicillium italicum. Next base: position 6,551 of record LWEC01000504.1, on the reverse strand, counting down.
GAACGGTCTTGACAAGCTGCTGGACGGCTTCCGAGAAGCGGACGGGTGATTCCAGGTTAGCGCGCCAGTAAGTCGCATCAACTGGCATGGTCGTTGTGTCTTTCATCGGGAAAACGGAGGAAACCCACGGGACGGCATCATTTCGGTGGACAGGCTCACCAAAACCTTCGGCAGCTGCTTTGACCATTCCACGGCCCAGCCATTCCTGGTACTTCTTGCCTATGGTAGCCATGTGGTGCGAATGGTAAGCGTTGCCACCAGTGCGGAGGATGCGGTTGAACACGCTGGCAGCCGTTAGCTTAGCAGCAAGATTCCCAATGGCCTCGACGTCGCCAGACAACGTCAAGCTTGCGGGGGAGTTGATAGCCGCAACCGCGATGGACTCCTCAAAGCCTTGCAGGTAGTCAGACTCGTCCAGCTCGCGCAGGCCCATTCCAACAGCCAGCATGGCACCATTTTGAGTATTCGTCTTGACAGCCTGGCCTCGGAAGAACGCAGCGACAATGGACTCGGCAGCCGTAAGACGGCCGGCGGCGTACGCAGCAGCCATTTCACCGGAGGAGTGACCGGTGACGGCAGTAGGGCGGATAGACCACGAGGCAAGGAGGTCGACAATTCCAATCTGCAGGGCCGTGCAAACCGTCTGCGAAACTTCGGGGACATTGACCAAGTTGTCATCCGCAACACCACGGAGGACGTCCTTGATCGTCCAAGTAACGGGTGTGTTGACAGACACTTTCTCAATCACTCGGTCCAGGTAGTCAATGGTATCGCTGAAGACGCCATACTCAAACAGATGCTTGCCCATTCCATTCCACTGCGCACCCTGGCCAGTAAAGACAAAGGCAGCGGTGATAGTGGCTGCGGAGCTAGAAGAGATGGGCTGCTCGACCGCCATGCCTCTCGCAACATCCTTGCTCTCGACGATGCGGAACGAGCGCTGCATGAGCTTGGTGCGTCGTGCGGAGAGCGTGTATGCGACGTCGGCGAGGGAGTGCTTCTTGGTGGTGAGGGCATCAGCCATGGCGGCGACGTTGAGCTTCAGCGAGCCTTCGTTGTGGGCGGAGAAGGGCAGGAGGACCAGGCGCCTGGTACCGGCATCCGCTCTGTGAATCTTGTTCAAGTGCCACATGGCGGGAACGTGAGCGTCAATGTCAATAGCGCTGGAATGGGTGAAGTCATTAGCCTCGCCATTGGCGTGGCCGTTGGTATGACCATTGGTATATCTATTGGCGTCATGGTTGGTGTGGCCGTTGATGGCGTTGAACGGATTGTACGTGATGGGGGTGTTTAGTCCCGGTTTGACGTATCCGTGCAGCACATTGCGAACATGGTCAATAATGCAATGTCCGTTTGCACCACCGTAACCAAAAGAGTTGATGCTCGCGCGACGAAGCTTTCCCTCGGGCCAAGGTGTCAGGTCCGTCAACACCTTGACGTTAGCCTCTCTAAAGCCGACTCTTGGGTTCAAAGTTTCGATGCCAATGCTAGGCGGAATAAAGCCAGATTCCAGAGCCAGAACCACCTTCATGATACCAGCGATGGCACTGGCCGACTCGGTGTGGCCCAAATTTGTCTTGATGGAGCCCACGTACAGAGGCTCCCGCGACGACTTCAGGGAAGAAAACACGTTGCCGATGGCCTCAATCTCAATGGGGTCACCGACAGGGGTACCCGTTCCGTGGCACTCACAGTATGTCGTATCTGCTAGCGGGAGATTGCCAGCGTTGCGGTATGCCTGTCGGATGACGGTCTCCTGGCCCGACTTGCTGGGGTGCGTAATACCACCCGTGCGGCCGTTGGCATTAATCGCCGTGCCGCGAACAACAGCGCGAATAGGGTTGCCATGGTCCAGCGCCGTGGAAATCTTGCACAGATAAATCGCCGCAAACCCCTCACCACGTGCGTAGCCATCGGCGGAAATGTCAAAGGTGTGACATCTCGAAGTAGACGACAAGGCGCCCAGCTTGTTCATCATGATTTGCATAGTGGGATCGATGATCCAGTTCGAGGCGGCAACGACAGCCGAGTCGCAGTCTCCATTGCGGATGGCATTCACCGCCATGTGTAGCGCGTACATGGAGGACGAGCATGCTGTGTCTAGTGTGACACTGGGGCCTTGGAGGTTGAAGATGTAGCTGATGCGGTTGCTAAGTAGACTCAGACTTGTACCTGTAGTGACGTATGGGCGCGGGTACTCGGGATCGCGAGAGTGAATAACGGTGTGGTCGACGGTAAAGTTACCAACAAAGACGCCCGTCCGCGTGCCAGACACACTGTCGAGCGTCTCGCCGGCATTTTCTAGGGCTTCGTATGTGACTTCCAGCAGCTTTCTCTGAGACGGATCCATAGTCTCAACTTCCGTCTGCTGCATGCCAAAAAAAAGTGTGATCAAAGAGGCGAGCGTCCTCGGTGAGGAGGAAGCCGCCTTGGGTGGAAGTGGCACCCATGTGGTCTGCGTTGGGGTGGATGAAGCCATCCTGTGAAAAGCGATGGTCGCCAAAATCTCGGTAGCCACAACGCTTGTTCTTGAGAAGCTCCCAGAGTCCTGTAGTATCACGGACACCACCGGGCCATCTGCAGCCTGTAGTCAAGATGTTAGTCTCTGCGTGTAAGACACCAGTGGGGGCTTGCTTACCCATGCCAACAATGGCGACAGGCTCTGCTTGGGAATCCATTTGTAGTATAAAGTGTTGATGGGAATATATAAAATGTAAAAAAAACAGGGCGATATTGTGAAAAGCGGCACGAAGATTGTAGCAAGTTGTGTTGAACTGATTTGGATTGCTATTGCTGTTGCTTGGATCTCTCAAAACGGGGGAGTCGGCGGTTTAAGGTGTTTTGGGGACGACTTATCATCAATCCTCAACAAACTGGCACCGCAAACTTCCAGCTGCAGAGTGCGCCGATAGACCATCGGCAGGGGTGCAAATCTACCAGGCCGACATGCACCACAATTTGCCCAATGCACTGCAACGGCCATTGACCAGTCGTGCACCATCAGGCTTCGGCGCACTAGTATGCACTTTCGGCTGACACAAACCGAAACCGCAATATTTCGGTCGAAATGAAGGTCTCAGCCAAGATCAAGCCAAATGCAGGGGAAAAAAAAGTGAGCACGGCTTCACAAACATAAGCATGCAGTTGTTCACTTTCAACTCGTGGCCGCACGGGCTGAAGATATCCCTGTTTCGGCCGAATCTGGCCCTCAGCCTTTTGCCTTTTGAATATGCCCATCACTAACAAGCATTGCTCACATCAACTAACAAGCATTGCTCACATCAACTAACAAGCATTGCTCACATCAACTAACAAGCATTGCCTTCCCACCCCTTCACTCGCAAACATTCTCTCTTTTCCTCCCATTAATAATAATAGCACCAGAGCAGGTTGCATGAGTTTCTCTTTGTTCTTGATCAATCCATTTACACACACTCTCTTCAGACATTCCCTGACCAAACACACATCCGCCACCATGCCCTCGCAAGTTGATACCACCGCCCCTCTCACGGGTGCCCCCAACCTTCTCGCTCTAGCCAAGAACATTTCTCAAAGGACCACCGCCATCGTCGAATACCTCGAAGCCAATGGCCTCTCCCAGCCCAGCTTTGACGTTTCCTCACCCGACACCCCCAACACGGCCGAGTATGTCTCCATCTACGATAGCCTGCAGCAGTCCCTCGACGACCTCTCCATGCTCGTCGCCGGACCCAAGAAGTTTCTCCGCACCTTTGTCTGCCAAGCCAACGACCTCGCCGCACTGCAGGTCGCCTTTGAGTTTAAGTTCTTCCATCTCGTCCCCGCGAAGGGCGATGTCTCGTTGCACAACCTTGCATTTGCCGCGGGTCTGGATGTCGATCGCACCGCGCGCATCATGCGCATGCTGATCACGCAGCGCATCTTTGCGGAGAAGCGCCCGGGTTACATCTCGCACTCTGCCATGTCGTGGATGATTGCCGAGGACCCGGAGATTCATTGCGCCGGCCACTACACGTACGTTAAACAGCCCCTCGAGCTTTGATGCATATCTGACTAACATCCTGTAGAACGGATGAGATGTTCAAGGCCTCCGTCGCTACGGCCAACTGCCTCAAGTCTGCGCCGATGCTGTCGGACAGCCTGCACTCGCCTTTTCACGCTTACCATGATGTGCCTATGTTTGGATACTACAGGCAGAACCCTGTTCACGCAGTGCGATTCGCCAAGGCCATGACTGGTGTCGCCAAGCGTAAGTTGCCATGAATTCTCTGGCATGCTGCGGACGAGCTTCCTCGCTAACCAGACACTCAATTACATAGTGGACCGTCATATTAACGAGCTGCGCGACTGCTTCGACTGGGGCAGCCTGAAGTCCACCGTTGTCGATGTCGGAGGCGGCAACGGATCTACTTCCATCGCCCTTGCCCGGGTTAGTACACCGCAACATCACAAGCTGCGCGTCACTATGCTAAACCTCGTCAACTTAGGAATTCCCTCACCTCAACTTTGTCGTTCAAGAGGGCTCCCCCGACTCCATCGGCCAGGGCCTCAAGCTCTGCCCCGACTCCCTCAAGAGCCGCATCACCTACCAGCAGTACGACTTCTTCACTCCGCAAACCCAGCGCGACGTCGGCGCCTTCTTCATCCGCCAGTGCACGCACAACTGGAACGACGCCGACGTCATCAAGATCTTCCGTGCCTTTGTCCCTGGTCTTGAGGGCAGCAAGCCCGGCACTCCCCTCCTCATCAATGATACCGTCATGCCTGAGCCTGGTACCCTCCCTAGCCACGTTGAGCGCCAGCTGCGCCAGGTGGACATTCTGATGATGATTGGTCTTGGAGCCAAGCAGCGCTCGCGCGCTGAATTTGAGTCTCTTCTTCGCGAAGCTGACCCTCGCTACAGAGTCAAGAGCGTATACTCCGAGGGCCCTATGGGCCTGGTTGAGGCTTACCTCGATATGTAAGCGGAGGCGTACACCATGCAATGATAAGCGTTCTGCTTCATGCATTGCTCCCAGCAGTATTTTTAGCAGTATTCAGTAAATTAGACATGATTTTTGGCGTGTACCATGCCTGCACGTATTCCCGTGACTTGTAAGAGCGTGAACGATTACAAAGTCGGACCCGAGGACCATGGAGCCGTTGACATATAAGGCCAGCCCATACTTTCGGCCGAAATATTTTTTAAAAAACCACAATTATATCTTTTTTTCTTTTTTTCGTTTTTTCGGAAAGAACGCTCAACTAGCCTCGCCTCGGCCAAAGCCACCACTCTTGGCTATGGGCCATGTCCTGCTGCTCACTTCTTGACCAGGCTCTCCGCCTACCTTACCCGTTATAAAGCACCTCTAGAGCCCCCTACTTCATTCTCTAGTCCACCAAAAATCCATACCTAGATCACGCGCAAACATGGAAGTTCTTGCTGGAGTGGCCGCATCGGCCTGGTCATATCTTTCCGATAATTCAAACCTGCCTCTTTCCAGCCTTTTTTCGACACGGACCTCAGGAAATGCAAATGTGACTGCCTTGGTTGAGAAGCTCTCAGCGAATGCTCAGGTTCTCCTGCCGGGTAGCGACCGCTATGAGGACGCCACTATGCGCTGGTCAGTGTTAGCGGCCCCGACTGTGTCGTTTGTGGTCGTTGTGGCCACGGAGGAGGATGTCGCTCAGACAGTAAGTAATATTGCATGTCGTCGGGGGAAGAATAATGCTATTGCCTATTGTTTTCATTTTCGTTTTTTCGCCCTTTCTTTTTTAGCTAACGATCTGGTGAACAACTAGGTCAAATTCGCAAATCACAAGAAGCTACCCTACCTCGCCGTTAATGGAGGCCATGGAGCCATCCTCACTCAGGGCAGGATGAAGAACGGTATTGAAATCTGGCTCAACAAATTAAACACCGTCGAGCTCGCCAAGGACAGCAAAACTACCACCATTGGCGGCGGTACCTTGTCCAAGACCGTCACGGACACACTCTGGAAAGCCGGCAAGCAAACTGGTACGCCTCCCTTCCACCATGATTCTCATATTTTTTGCCTAGTAAGGAAGCTAACTAGTCTTCCGCACGACCTAGTAAAACCTAGACCCAACCCAGACCTAACCTAGTCTGGGTTAGGTTTTGGGTCGAACCCTTCGACCTAGTAATAGGTCTAGGTCGGAGGGTTCGACCTAGTACTAGGTCTAGGGCCTAAACTAGGTTATAAACTAAATAAATATACTAAGGATTCTAAATATAAAACTTATATATTTATTTATAGTAATTTTAAGTATTTACTTTACTTAATCATATCTAATTTTATTTATAAAAAGGGTAAAAGAGATACGTATAATTAAGGATTCTTTATTAAGTAAGCTAATAGTATTTAAATAAATTATCTTCCCTATTTTTATATTTTCTCCCTAATACTTATATCTATATATAGGTTAGTAGTAATAATAGCGAGTAAGAACGACTATATTTACTTATAGGTAAGGGCCTCTCCTCCGGTATATCCTTTAGTCTATCTTTAATTATAACCTTAATTATATTCCTTAGTTTATCTTCTAGTTTATCCTCCTACTCCTCTATATTA
>LWEC01000503.1:0-21720 GCA_002116305.1 Penicillium italicum | reverse complement strand
ATATATTTTTATAACTTTACAAGTATTTTCTAGCTTATACTATATCTTAAAATTGTAATCTGAAACAACTATAGAATGCCGTATTTTATTAGAATAGCCAAACAGCTTTATACGGCTTGGCCTATCTTTATTAGGATAATTATGTCGCCGCGGGTTTTTGCGGGAACCCGCGCGGGTTTGCGGGTTCGGGTTGTGGGTTGGAATTAGCTGCGGAGTAAGAGATGCAGGGCTGATGTAACCTTTTCTATCCAGAACCTTGGAATATCCGTGCAATTCAGATAGCCTATCGCATTCGAGGAAATGTGTGGTGTGTCCCGTCGGGCGGAAGTTTTTTTTCTAGGTACGTTTTTTCCTACATGGAATTTGGAATAGTTTTTTGTTTTGTATAGAGTAGCTATTGCGGATAGCTGACTGCCGATGGGACGGGACCACATGATCCTCCCCCTCTCGATCTGTTAGTTTCTTTCATCCACCCATCCTGAAGTTCAGTTTTTCCATCCATTAGACTTTGAGTTTCATCAACTCTCCCGTCAGATCAGTAGAGCGGTCCGTCTGGAAGGCACCAAGCGAAGTTTGGAGGGGCGGCCAGATAACGCCCTCGGGGAGAGCCCCTTAGACTGAAAAGGGCGGACTTGAGCGTGAGATAGTATGGTATAGGTGCATGTCGGGTATTGTATGAAATGTGGTTTCGTATTTTTAAATGATCGTGCTGGAACCGACCTTCCCGCGAAATTGAAGAATATTTGTATAATTTATGAGTCTGCCGATATGCCGGGTCTTTTCGTGAGATTTTATCGTTAGCGAACTTCAAGCCCTGAACTTTGAGAGATAAATTTCAACTTCTTTTTATCTTGTCCTGATTAAACCTCGATTATAGACCTGTTCAAGTATAGGATGTGGTCTATGTTATGGGCCGTCTGGGTCCTAAGTGTTCTTAGTTCTCTGCCTCTCTCGTATTCCGAAGGGACCATTCCATCGACCGACGACTATACCTGGTATTTTCAATGTTCCTACTCCTATATGTGTCCGAAGAATTATAGCTGATATCCCAAGCTCCTCAACGAAAGCCTGCACAATAGGATGTTGCGGTAATTCTGGCGTCTGGTAAGTGATAGTGCCAGTTCTTCCTTCTTAGGTCGCAAGTGATAACAAGTATTTACTTCTGCGGGTTAAAGTGGACTAGGACCTGAATTTTGCGGCACCGGAAACTGCACTTCTAGTTGTGATGCAAAGTCTGAGTGCGACCCTGGCTGGGGATCGGAATGGAGCACGGCAGAAAAATGCCCTCTCAACGTCTGCTGCTCGAAATATGGGTTCTGTGGTAAGTCGCCAAATCAAACTTCCTAGGCGTGATCTTGCTAATCCGGATCGTGATCATTAGGAACTACCTCGGATTTCTGCGGGAACAAGACCGTCGAGAAACCCTCCTGCAGTGGGAGTTCAGCGGATGGAAGATCGATTGGGTGAGTTATCACGTTTCTGACCATAGTGTTGATCAAATGTTTCTCAATGCTAAAATCAAAACCAGATACTATGAAGGGTGGTCAATCAGCCGGGCTTGTGATGCTAGTAAGTTCTCACTCGCTTTGATTTGTCTTATAGGGGCTGGATCCTAGTTGACTCAAATTTTTAAATTAATGCGATTGCTAACCATTTTCTTCAATACTACAGTGGTCCCCGAAGCACTCCCCGCTGGTGCTTATACTCATCTCAACTTTGCGTTTGCCTACATAAATCCTGACACATTCGAGGTGGCCCCTATGAGCGAGAGCGACATGGGTCTCTATTCTCGCTTCACCGGTCTCAAAGAGGACAATACAGGCCTCGAGACATGGATAAGCGTCGGTACGAACTTTGAATAGTACAGTGGAATTTTCATTGCTGACTTTCTTGCTAGGTGGATGGTCGATGAATGATGCAGACCAGCCAACTGCCACCACATTTTCGGACCTTGCAGCTTCGACATCGGCTCAAAAGGCATTTTTCAAATCGCTTCTGTCGTTCATGACAACCTATGGCTTCGACGGCGTTGACATTGACTGGGAGTATCCCGTTGCTTCGGAAAGATCTGGCAAAGCTGCCGATCTCAAGAATTACCCAACATTCTTGCAGAGCCTAAAAACTGCACTCGGCTCAACAGGTCACAACTACGGATTGTCAATCACTGTCCCGTCTAGCTATTGGTATATGCAGAACTTTGACATCGTCGCGATCGAAAAGAGTATTGACTGGTTCAATGTCATGACCTATGATCTTCATGGAACATGGGACTCGACAGATCCATACATTGGGCCGTATGTATATGCACACACTAATTTGACTGAAATTGACCAGACAATGGATCTCTTTTGGCGCAACAACATATCTCCTTCAAAGATCAATCTTGGACTTGGATTTTACGGCCGAAGCTTTACTCTTACTGATCCGTCATGTACAGCAGCTGGCTGTCCATTCAGCAGTGGCGGCAATCCAGGTAACTGCTCGGCATCTTCTGGAACCTTGATGGACTCGGAAATTCTCGCTATAATTGCCGATGGCGGTACAACTTCACTTCTTGACAAAGATGCTGCTGTCAACATCGTTACATGGGACACGGATCAGTGGGTTTCGTACGATGACGAGACGACTATCAAGATGAAGAAAGATTATGCCAATGGCAAGTGCCTTGGCGGTACTATGGTATGGGCGGTTTCTACAGATACCACCAATGGATCAGCGAGTCAAGAACTTTTGGAGATGAACGGCCTTATCAAGAAGAGTCTTTTTGGAGGTCAAACCCCTCAGGTTTCATCGCTCTCACAGTGTGTTTGGGGCGGATGTGATGAAGACTGTCCTTCCGGCACTACCCCCGCAACCAACGGGAAAGGAAAGTCAGTGTCAAATGTGGCGATCTACTCAGGATGCTTCAATGGTCAGAAGCGCAATTACTGTTGCCCCACTAATGATGTTCCAACTTGTCACTGGGTACGTTATTTTCATCCGAGTTCCCCGCAATAGAAATGTCAGAGTTTTGAGCAGTTTTATGTGCTAACTATTCAATTTAGCAAGGCTCGGCTCCTCTTTGCCGCAGCCATTCCTGCTCAAAGGGAGAAGTTCAAGTCGCAACCGACCAATCTGGCACGGGCCATAGTTGTTGGTTCAACCATAAGTCTTTGTGCTGTACTTCGACCTCATCCGATGCAGCAGTTGGACAGTGCAGTAAGTTACAAGTCCCCTTTAAGCCCTCAAGAAGAGGGTGTTATGCGACATTGAATTCTAATAGCCCACTAACACGAGTTGGAATAGAATGGTCAGGGTCTGCACCAGACTGTGCAAGTGGTGACAATCATGCCGGTTGTGCTTCGGGGTTTCCTGAGTACTTAACAGACAGCGTAGATGGGGACGGTGGAGAGTCAGTCTGCTACAACGGTATAGCCAGGATTCTCGCGAGCCAGTACGGAAATAACTGGAGTTCTGCTAACGCCTTTTTCCAGGAATGAAAAGTTTGTGCTGTACAGATCCCGTTCCTTATCAGAACTGCTCATGGTATGATTCAATTTTGATCATGGTTATCCATTAGGGAAGTTCGAATACTGACCCACTATAGGACGACTCGAGCCCATACTATTCTCGCTCCTTTCACTTGCAATACAGGCTGTCCTGCCGGTAAACAGATCGTCGCTGAGAGTTACATCGACCATGACTCCTCATATCCATGCTGGCACAACACAGCAAGTTACTTCTGGTGGGCTCCATATTCCCACCCTTATTGTTTATTATCAACGCTAATGATTTTCCAATGTAGCTGCGATACCTTCAACCAGGTAGCATCAGGCCCACAAAACCGTGCGAAGAAGTTTCCATTAATATGTCTTTAGACTGATCCGACGAACGACCCTCCTAATTTCTGCTCAGCTGCAGATACCGACTACGTATACTCTGACGAGCTTGACTCTGATGGAAATCCAGCAGACTTCATTGAGCTGTATTGGTACGAAGATGACTGCTTCACACTCCCTAACACTGGAAGCCCGGATGTCATGAAGCGCTGGTATTCATTATATGAGAAAGTCAAAGGAGGTTTGACTTCAAAACGTTCCGTATTAGTGACTCAAGGCGACGAAGACTATGACCTCCCGCAACTCTGTGAAGGAGATGACTGCTATACATTGCCAAAGTTACATGGTGAAGAGTTCCGCGAGCTGTTATGGTCAATCGGCAATGCGACAGAGGATTTTGAAGGAATATTTAGTGGTCTGTTCCCTCGCGGTCGCACACCAAAAATATGCCAAAACAAGAAACCTATCAGCGTTTTCAAAGCCAAAAATTATCCCAGTGTTGGAACCCTGTCTGCCACCCGGCAATTCTACGGGGTGGTCAAGTCTGGCGCAAAGACTGCCATCTGTAACGGACTGCCAATCACTCTTGGAAAGCGAATCCTGGGCACTAGATACGTGGTCGAACATGCTATCGAACTTCAAACCCCAGCTCAATTTGCCACGAGCATGCTTTCTGGGAAGCTTCCTAGTGGGGCGGCCGCTCCGGGAGCCGCATCGAACTATGACTGGACACAGGTCTTCTCTCAGAATGGCTACTTTTTCCAGACCTGGGCACAGCTAGGAGTCACACAACCTACCGGCCTGACTGGAGGTACCCCTGCAGAGGCTATTGCATATGCATTGGGAAGTACCGCTGATATCAGCAATCTTCAAATCTTGGACGCTCCGACGAACGGGCTCAAAGCCGCTGTACGTATGCACCATGAGCTCAATTGTACATCCCTCTAACACAGCAAACATAGGTCTGGCAATTGTTCGACAACATTATCTCGCCAAAGAGGTTCGGCGGGGAGAGTGCACAAGGAAAAGTCGAGATGATCAATCGTGTGAGTCACCCCGCGCCCTCTCAAATATCTCCGCTTAGTATTGATTCCTTACCCCTTGTAGCTTTATGATACTCTGCCAGGATACCTGAACAGTGCCGATGTAAGTCCACCATATCTAGTTTTCTTGATCATCAGAGAATCTAAAATTCTGCTACAGGTCCAAGATTCTTTGGAGTATGGCTATAAAGCAATAAAGGCCGCTATGGGGGCCCTCGACCAAGCTGCGCAAAATAACGCGAACGTCAACGGCATTACAGCCTCCTCGTTCGAAGACGCATGGATAGCTTACTCGAAAGACTTCTTCGAGCAAATGCAAGGGAACCTTCAGGATTTCGTGACAGCTCGTATCAATGAGGTTACTCAGTATTGGAGTTCAAGTGCCGCGACCAAAGCATTTACCAAGGCCGGGGCAGCGGCAGTTGCGAAAGCACTTGCCGAGAAGCTGAGTGGTGTGTCTACAGATGTTATCATAGACAGCACCTTTGTTCAGTGATCACCATCCGTATTCGATATGGGTGGTACAATTAGGATTCTTTAGCTATCCTATGGGAGGCCCCTAACTGAGCCTCAGGACGCTTTACAATATATTACTTACCGGTTTTCAGCGTATCTTATTAGTGCGTAGAAACTTCTATTACCCTATATTAGCATTTCAGTCTTACCCTAAGTTAAGCACGCATTTTAGGGTCGATTTAAATAAAAGTTTATAGAGATCTATTTAACTTATATATAAGTATAACTACAAATTTATAAACTTCTAACCTAGCTATAGTATAAGAAATAGCTTATTAAAATTTTTATCTAAATTCTAGTATACCTATAGTAGGATATATAAGAATAGTTAGCTCTAAACGCCCTATCTATATTACGGCTATAGCTTAAGCCTAGTTAATCCGAAAATTTTAGAGGTTATTCTATAGTAAGTTAAATATATCTTTTTAAAAAATCATATCTCTAACCTAGCTATATCTTATACTATTAGTAACTAAAGTTAAAGATATAGTTAGTAAGATAGAGAAAGTAGGGCTATCCTATATACTAAAGACTATCTAACTAACTATAGAAGGTTAAGTAAATATATTATTTCTTTATTAGCTTTAGATAAAATTCCTTAAGACTTTATAAGACTACTTAGTATCCTAAGCTTAATATATTACTAAATTTATAGATATCTAATATAGATAGGAGATATATAATATAAGATATAAGATATTATTAAGCTTTACTATAGGAAAAAAGGTATAAGATAATATTAGATAGAATAATAATCCTACTACTTTATTACCCTAGGTTAGAGCTATAAATAAACCCTATCCCATGGGAGGCCCCTAACTAAGCCTTAGGACGCTTTACAATACATTACTTACCGGTTTTCAGCGCATCTTATTAGTACGTAGAAACTTCTATCACCCTATATTAGCATTTTAGTCTTACCCTAAGTTAAGCACGTATTTCGGGGTCGATTTAAATAAAAGTTTATAGAGATCTATTTAACTCATATATAAGTATAACCACAAATTTATAAACTTCTAACCTAGCTATAGCGTAAGAAACAGCTTATTAAAATTTTTATCTAAATTATAGTATACCTATAGTAAGACGTATAAGAATAGTTAGCTCTAAACGCCCTATCTATATTACGGCCGTAGCTTAAGCCTAGTTAATCCGAAAATTTCAGAGGTTATTCTATAGTAAGTTAAATATATCCCTTTAAAAGATTATATCTTTAACCTAGCTATATCTTATACTATTAGTAACTAAAGTCGAAGATATAGTTAGTAAGGTAAAGAGGGTAGAGCTATCCTATATACTAAAGACTATCTAGCTAACTATAGAAGGTTAAGTAAATATATTATTTCCTTACTAACTTTAGATAAAATTCCTTAAGACTTTATAGGACTACTTAGTATCCTAAGCTTAATATATTACCGAATTTATAGATATCTAATATAGATAGGGGATATATAATATAAGGTATAAGATATTATTAAGCTTTACTATAGGAAAAAAGGCGTAAGATAATACTAGATAGAATAATAATCCTACTACTTTATTACCTTAGGTTAGAGCCGTAAATAAACTCCGATCTATATAAGAATTTTATAAGTTCTATTTAAGTCCCTAAGCTTATAATCTTAGTAATTTTATATATCTAAGTCCTATATCTATTATAGGAGTAGTAATTAAAAATCGTATAAAAGAGAGATATTTTAATAAGGTAATCTAATATAACTAAGAGAAAAGCCGCTTATATTAGAAACTAATAGATAAACTAACCTATATACTATTCTAATTTAATAGTATAATTATAATTAACCCTACCGATATAAAATAGTATCTTTATATTTTAATATCCTAGTACTAATATACTATTTTAATACCTTAGATTAACCTTATAACTTTACTTTAATATTCTCTAGAATTTTATAGATCAAATATCTTTATATAAAAATCATATAATATAAGTTTTATACTATTAACCTAGGTATATTATTATATTTATAACTTCTATAGTATATAAATTTAATTAGCTAGAAATATATATCTAGATATATCTTATTAGTTAATATAAATACTACTAAAGTCTATATAATTAATAATAGCTAACTTCTTACCCTAGATTAACCTTAGAATATTACTTCGATATTCTCTAAAATTTATTAGCTTTATTATCTATATATAAAATTTATATTACTAAAATTTTTCACTATTAACCTAGGTATATTATTATATTTTTTAATAGTAACTTCTATAGTATATAAGTAGTATCTAATTAGCCGGAAATATATAGCTAGATACTATATAATTAGTTAATATAAATACTACTAAAGTTAATATTATTAATAATAGATAACTTTGAACCCTAGATTAACCTTAGAATATTACTTTAATATTCTCTAAAATTTATTAGCTTTATTTTCTATATATAAAATTTATATAACTAAAATTTTTTATTATTAACCTAGATATATTATTATATTTTTCTATAGCGACTTCTATAGTATATAATATCTAATTAGCCGGAAATATATAGTTAGATACTATATAATTAGTTAATATAAACACTATTAAAGTCTATATAGTTAATAATAGCTAACTTCTTACCCTAGATTAACCTTAGAATATTACTTTAATATTCTCTAAAATTTATTAGCTTTATTTTCTATATATAAAATTTATATAACTAAAATTTTTTATTATTAACCTAGATATATTATTATATTTTTCTATAGCGACTTCTATAGTATATAATATCTAATTAGCCGGAAATATATAGTTAGATACTATATAATTAGTTAATATAAACACTATTAAAGTCTATATAGTTAATAATAGCTAACTTCTTACCCTAGATTAACCTTAGAATATTACTTTAATATTCTCTAAAATTTATTAGCTTAATTATCTATATATAAAATTTATATAACCTAAATTTTATACTATTAACCTAGGTATATTATTATATTTTCTATAGTAACTTCTATAGTAAATAAATTTAATTAGCTAGAAATATATATCTAGATATATCTTATTAACTAATATAAATACTACTAAAGTCTATATAGTTAATAATAGCTAACTTCTTATACTAGATTAACCTTAGAATATTACTTTAATAAGATTAATTATAGTAATAAACCTATAATAATAGATATTAGTAGAAAAGAGGTAGAGATATATAGTAAAATCAAGAAAAGAAATAAAGTTAGAAGATATAGACTAGATTAAAATATTCACTAAAATTCGATTTATAACCGAACTTATTTATAACTTTTTATAAGAGTACCTATCTTCCTTAGTAGTTTATATAGTAATAATAGGGACTAAAAGCTAAAAAATAAGATTAATATTAAGGTTTTAGTATTCTTTTTAAGAAAATAGTAAAATAGAAAGTAGAGATTTAATATCCTATTAACGCTAGAGATTCCTATCCTATTTAATCTATTTTCCCTATTAGAGGCTAAGAATATCTATAATCCTTTTAACGGTAGCGATAACCTTCTTTATAGTAATAAGAACCTTTTCTATAATAATAAGAGCTACCTTTAGCTTATTTAGTATATTATTCGTAGTGACTAGATACTCTCCTATCGCGAGAGTAAGGTTTTTTATATTATTAAGATAGGTAATCGTATCCTTAATAGCGGCGAATTTTATAATAAGAAGAGGAAAGATAAGGGGGAGGAGGATAACTATAAATAGGAGGAGGAAGCGTAGAATAGTACGAAACGTAGAAAGTATTTTAGCTATCTACTATATACTTAGTATTAGGTAAGATAATAAGTAAGTCCGAAGGTCACTTATTATTATAGACTTAGATATAGTAGATATAAGTAGACCTAGCTTAGTAACGGCTATAATCGTAACTATTAGACTTAGCTTAGTAACGGTATTAAACTTATTAATAGAAGCTTACCTTAGTAGAGTAGTAGCGGTAATAATATTAATAATAATAGGCGTAGTAGTAGTGATAGTAGTAGTAGTAAAGGCGAAGATTAAGAGTTATATATAGAAGAGAAGAAGTAGTTTATAAGAGAGAGAAAGGTAGGCTAGTACCTAGGTATATAGCGCTTATATATTAATAATATCTAGATACCTAATTTTAACCTAGATACCTAATTTTAACCTAGATACCTGATTTTAACCTAGATACCTGATTTTAACCTAGATACCTGATTTTAACCTAGATACCTGATTTTAACTTAGATACCTAATTTTAACTAGGATACCTGATTTTAACTTAGATACCTAATTTTAACTTAGATACCTAGTTCGGTCTAGATACCTAGTTTTAGTCTAGATACCTAGTTTCGGCCTAGATATCTTATTTCGGCCTAGATACCTTATTTCGGCCTAATAGTGGCCTAATAGTGGCCTGATTTTAGCCTAATAGAAAAATAAAAAACATATACTACTATTATAGGTACCTTACTAAGTAAAGTGTATTAGAAATTACTAGTACCTAAATTTAATAAGATAAAGCTATTCCTACTATATAAAATATTATATATCCCTAGAACTAGCGGAATATTTATATCTATTTAATAATATACTATCCTCTATTCTTTACCTTTACTACTACCTATATTATAGCTTTACACTTACCTTAAATTAAGCTTTATAAAACGTAGTAATAAATCTAATTATATTATATTAAAAGCTTTATTTTAATATATCTATTAGGCCTAATTAGTCGAGGCTATTATAATACGTTATAATTAGATACCTAGACTAAACCTAGTAGATAAGATCTAATTATATTACTATAGGATAGGACTATAGGCTATATTTATATATTTATAAAATCCCTAATTACTAATAATATATCTTAAAACTTCTACTATTAAATATAAAGAATATCTCTATAACTACGTTACCTAGCTTAAGCTATACTAAGACTAGGTAAGAGGATAGGGTACCGTAAATAAGGTCCCCTTTAATCTACTACCTAATTAGATAATTTATTTTCCTCCCTAAAAGGGGACTAATAGAATTTTAGAAAAAATTTATAAAAAAGGAATATAAGTAACTAATATATATAGATAAATAAATCTAAGTATACTACTATTACTAATTAAATATCTCTTAGAATAGTATTAAAGTAGCTATCCTTAGTATACCTAAAAGCCTTATCGATTATCTCTACTACCTTATTATAAAACGACCTATTACTTAAAGACTATAACGTAACTAGTCCTATACCTATTACTTTAATAGGAGCTAGAATAGTATTATAAGACTAATATCCGCCCTTACCTAAACTAACTTCCCCTATAAGTATACTAGCTTTAGCTTTATAATAATTAACTAGATTAAAACCTAATATCTTAATAGATAGAGTCTATACTAATATTAGAGAGACTAGATATAAGTTATATTATATAAAGGTATAAGTAGCTTATATAATAGTCTTTACCTAGTTCTTATAACTAGCTTTAGTATTAAAGAAATTAGTAGAATTAAACTATAATAATCTAAAGGATAGACTCTTAACTAGAGAGATTAGGGGTAATCTAGACTATATAGAGGTACTTATAGCTTAGAATCTAGTTTCTATATTATTATTATAACTAGCTTTAGTATAGAAAAAATCGGCTATTTCTAACTATAACGATTTAAAGGATAGACTTAGTACTAGAGAGACTAGAGGTAAACTATACTATATAAAGGTATAAGTAGCTTATATAATAGTCTTTACCTAGTTCTTATAACTAGCTTTAGTATTAAAGAAATCAGCTAAGTTAAACTATAACGATTTAAAGGAAGGACTTTATACTCGATAGACTAAAGGTAAGTTATACTATATAGAGGTATATATAGCTTATTTTCTTACTTTTACCTAGTTATCGTAACTAGCCCTATTATTAAAAAAATCAGCTACTTCTAAAAGTAGCGATTTAAAGGATAGACTTAGTATTAGAAAGACCGGAGGTAAACTATACTATATAAAGGTATAAGTAGCTTATATTATAGTCTTCGCCTAGTTCTTATAATTAGCTTCGGTATTAAAGAAATCGGCTAGGTTAAACTACGATAATTTAAAGGAAGGACTCTATACTTAATAGACTAGAGGTAAGTTACCCTATATAGAGGTATATATAGCTTATACTCTAGTTTTTATCCGGTTATCGCTACTATTCCTATTAAAACCTAGATTATCTAAGTTAGTAGGATATAGTAGGGATAAACTATATATAGTAGAATCCTTAACTATATATCTAATAGTACCCTTCTAGTTAACCTTACTATAATATATAAATAGGTTACCTAGTATAGGTAGAGATAAACTATATAGAGTTAAAGTATTCTACGGATAATATAGCGCTACCCTAAACTTAGGTACTATATTGAGCTAAACTCCTAGTAGTACTTCTATATTAGTATCTATATAGATAATAGAGGACGGTCCTCTTATACCTTACCCCTTTAATTCGTTCCTATTACTAATTTCGTTAGAAGAGATCACTACTATAATATCTAATATAGCTATATCCTTCCTTATCCTCTTATAGTTAAGCCCTTCTATCTACTAATTAAGTAAATCCTAAATAGGGTCTCTATCTAGTCTAATACTATTAGTCCTAGTATTACTACTTAGTTATTCTTAACCTAGCTTAGTAGCTAGATCCCTTAGAGGATCTAATAAAGCTTTACCCCCTTTCTTAAAGAACGTAATTAGGAGTGGTTAACTTAAAGGGTTATACTTAGTAGTAGAAGCCGGAATCCTATAACGCCTTTACTCCTTATAGGCCTACGCCTTAGCCTTAGCCTTCTTTTTTTTATTAGTAATATATCGCTTTTCTTTCTCCTATAACTCCTTTACCTTCTACTCTTATACTTCTTTATAATTAAGCCTTATAATCTACTCTTTAGAAAACTAAAAGGGCTTATTCCTCTAGAACCGATACTTAACGTCCCTAGATTTCTCTATAATTATCTAAGATAGCTCCTTTAGTATTGTAGAGTAGCCTATTACCTATTAATATTCTAGTAATAGAAAGGGTATAGAGATAGAGAGAGAGATAAAGGAAAGATAGGTTTATTATTACTATAGTATAGAGTATATTAGGAAACCTACTAGATATCCTATTCTACTTTTTATTTTAAAAACTATAGCTTATCTACCTAAAATATCTATAGTATACTAAGTAATAGATCTATACTACCGCTTAGCTTCTAGCTAGAGTTAAATATATAGCTTACCTATAACTTTAAAATATAGCTTACTATCGTATAATATTAAATATATAGACCTACTAAATAAACCTAAGGTATTATACCTAGCTAAAAGGATCCTTTAATAACTAGATATACTATAGATATACTATACTATTAGATAACTATAAGTATACCTTTCCTAACTATCCGTAGATAATATACCTATAAACCCTTTAACTATTATAGAAGACGAAATCTTTACTAGACCTATAACTATCTTAGTCGTAGTCTATAAAATATACTAAACTAGTCTATAACCTAAGAAGATCCTTTTATATCTCTATAGTAAAAACTATAAGAAAATAATAGTAATAGAATACTAAACTATCTATAACGCTATTATACGCTAGAAGAAGGTTAACCTATACTAAAACTACCTCCCCCCTAAGGCACTCTAAACCCTAATCCCTTAGATCCCTAAGTATCCTAGTATATTATTATATACCCTTAATACCTTATAGTAGTACTACGTTACCTATACTATTAATAGATATAGGTATATTACTATATTACTTTATATAATATAAAACTATTAGCGTTAGTAATACTTAATATAGATCGCTAAAGGCCTACCTATACCCTAGTAGTAGAAGGAGTAGGCTACTATTAAGGTTTAATACTAGAAGATCTTCTACTCTAGAAAAGGTTCTTATTATATCTAGATTAAAAAGTAGCTAGATAGAGGTTCTAATATACCTCTAAACTTATTAGATACCTAATTCGATATACTTATATCCCTTAATACTATAATAATAGAATCCTAGTCTATCTAAATAGCTAAGTAGGATAAGGTAAACCTATAGCTCCGCTATATACGCTAGCTAACCTACCTTAGTATATTAGTCCTTAGTAAACTCTAATAGAGTATCTAACGCCTAGACCTAGAAGACCCTTATATGTCTAAGGCGATCGCTAGCGTAATCTAGGATACTATAGCGTATATTACCTATAGTAGCTAAAAGATTACTAGTCTTACTAGCTATATAGTCTATATTATAATAGTCTAGGTAAAGTAGGATTACCTCCCTATAAAACCACTCTAGGCCTATATAGACTAAGATAATATCATATAATATTATATATTATAATAGTAGATCCTAATATTTTTTACCTATACTTAGATCCCCTATAAGTAATAGAGTCTAAAGTATAACTTTAACGCCTAATAATAGTCGGCCTAGGACTATCTATAGGTAATAGTAGAGCTCTCTATCTAATACCTAGCCCCTAACTCTAATAATATAGAATAACTTAGCTAGCTAAACGACTAATATTAGGTAGAACCTATTAGCCTATACCCCTAAAATACTAAATATATTATAGATAGCCCTAATATATATATTAACTAGACTAATAATAATACTAATAATAAAAATAGGATTATATCTAACTATAGAGAGGATAATAACTATATCCCTACCCCCTACTAACTAGAGATTAATATCGTAGGTATCCCCCTACTAACTAAGCTATAATATATATACCTTAACTTCTATATCGAACTCCTTAATTAGAATATTCGCTCCGATAAGTATAAGTACGTACTAGTCTACGTAATAACTGTCTAAGGTAATAGTATCACTAGATAGCGGATATATAATAGCTACCTACCTATCCTATCTAAGGTTATTAAGATTACCTATTTTATAGTTATCTATACTATACTCCTACTTAACCCTATAGCCGCTTAGATAATATAATATCTCTATAACCTACTTACTAAAGCTAACTAGGAGGTTAAGAGCCTACTTAACGACCTATCATTCGCTATATTAGGTAGATATATATTAGGCTAACTACTACTAGCCCTAATTTACTTATTTACCTAGTAGATAATCTAATAGGTTAATAGCTTTATAGTCTATAGATCCTAGTCTCTAATTAAGTAGATACTCGACCTTTAACGATATAGACTTAGTATATACTATAATTCTACTACCCCTAGCTATATTAGCTAGATTAGTAATAACTATATACTCTATAAAGATATTAGCTTTACTATAGGAGAATTTAGATACTTTATCTATAGTATTATTTCTAATACCTATAGCCTCCTATATAATAGTCTATTATTTACCTATAACTAAGACCCTATACTAATAATCCTATAGGATAAGTTATATAACGATATTATATATAGCGCTACTAGATAGAACTTCCTTTAGGATATATATACTAAGTGGCCTATAGATAGGTTATAATAGCTACTCCTCTATATACGTAACTTAACTATATTCTCCTAACGCTTCCTAGACTCTATAGGATAGTAACTCTATATTAACTTAATCGATAGGTACCTTAATAAAGTAGTCCTATTCTAAAAGAGACTTAGTATAGCTATCTATATCTATAGCGGATAACTAGTATAAGGTAAGGAGCTTCTAAGTATCTAGTATTATAATACCCTTAGTAGTAGATAGCGTAATCTCTTTATCGAAGATAGTATAGTTACCCTAGTTACTAAGTACTATAAAGGATTCTATATATTAAATAATACTAAGGTAATCTACTAGTATCTTCTATAGGAGCTTAATAAGCTAGTAGTCTAGTATCTATAGCTAATACTTCCGTTTATTAAAAAGCTATAAGCGTATTATATCTAGGCTAGCTAACCTAACTATATTAGGTATTAGAACTAATCTATTATACTATTACCCTATACTAACCTTTCTAGCTACTAACTTACCTTCCTTTAGCCCCTAAACTATACTAGCTAGAACTAGAATCCTAATAGACTCTAAAAGGAGCTTAAGCGTACTACGTTCTATTACCTAAGTAGATAAACCCTAATAATATAAGTATACTATAACCTTACCCCTACTATTAGCTAACACTTTATATATCTATTAAGCGCGTTTAAGGCCTATTAGCCTAATCGCGATAATCTAGACTAAAGGGACCCTAATAATATCCGCGCGATAGACTAGGAATAGTATCTTAACTATATTATAGATATCTAGGTAGTATATTTATCGTTAGTAGCTAGTAATATTTATAGGCGTAGTATTAATAAGTAACCTAGAACTACTACGTACTAATAAAAGTTCTTTAGAATATCTAGTAAGGATTAATATATATAGATCGGTTTCCTATTAACTACTAACTCTCACTACCGGAATAAGCTTAGTCCCCTATTACTATAGGAGATCTAAACGGAGGATTCCTATAAATAATAATAGTAGCGCCTTTAAGATATATTAATAGAGCTTAAGTACTAATAGATAACCTAAAACCCCTATACTTAATTATACAGAGTCTAAATACCTACCCTAGAAGCGATCTAGCTTAGATATAGCCCTATTATTACTATAATACCTATAGATAGAGGAAAGAGTATATTATTTATACTACTAGTATAGGTCTATCCCTATAGCGTTACTATAGTAGTAGTTCCCTTCCTTATATTCTAAGGTAATATCTAGTACCGCTACGTAGAGCTAAAGCTTAAGAGTATAGCCTAGGAGAGTTAATAGCCTATTAATAATATAGTAATTATCCTAGTTATATTAGAATCCGCTATTACTAATAACTTCTATACCTTCCTTAACTATATTTAGTCTTAGTACTACCTTAAGCGTATTATAATCGATAAATACTATATTCTCCTTAACTAGACTAAATTCTAGCCTACTATAGCCTAACTTAGTTAACTAGTAGTATTTAAGGTATAGATAGTCTACCTTATTACTATACTTCCGCCGTAAGATAAGGACCGTTTTTTTATACTAATCCGATTAATATAGGAATAGGTATACCTCTTCTAAGCCCTAACTATATACTTAAATATCTTATACTAAATAATCTACCCTTAAGTCGTACTATATATCTAGTACCTTACCGACTTTATTAAAGTACCTAAGGTCCTTTAACTTATCTATTAGTATATCTATAATAGCCTTCTAGGTAAGGTAATTATCTATATACCGATAGTTATAAACGCTA
Source organism: Penicillium italicum (assembly GCA_002116305.1). Taxonomy (NCBI): domain Eukaryota; kingdom Fungi; phylum Ascomycota; class Eurotiomycetes; order Eurotiales; family Aspergillaceae; genus Penicillium; species Penicillium italicum. Next base: position 5,195 of record LWEC01000503.1, on the reverse strand, counting down.
TTAGACTAGCTAACTTACTTAAGTATAAAATATACTATAGTAATAATATTAAGAAAGATACTATCCTTTAGTGATTCCGTACTAAAGAGTTCTAAGTTATTATCGCTACTAGCGTACTTAGAATAGGAATCGATATACTAGATATCTATACTATTATCTATATTAGTATACTATACTTATTACTTAACTATACTTAGGAAAGTAAGTATATTAAGCGCGATAGATTACTTAGTATCACGCTAATTATTCTATACCTTAAGCTATAGTAGATAGCGAAATAGGCTATTACCTAGCTATCTAGTAAAGATATAGTATATATCCTTTAGTACCTTATACTAAGTGGCTACTAGAGATATACCCTTAATCGATACTTAGATAGTAAAATTAATAGGTATACTTAGTAGTACTATAGAGACTAAGGATTCTTATAAGAGTAGCTATACGATCGATATTTAACTAACCTAGAGAGGTATGATATAACTATATATAACTACCTAGCTAAACTAGAACTAGTAGTAACGCTAGCGATAAACGAATACCTAATCTAAGTAAACTAACTAATACTATCTCCCCTAGATAATTAAGCTAATAGCCGATCTAATATAGATATAAAGTGGTTTAATATAGATATAGACTACTAATTCTAATTATAGGTAGAGTACTAATTACTACTACTAGAAGAGACCTATTACTTACCTAAGCTATAAATTAAGCTACTATCTATACTATAGTCTACGCTATAGCCGATATATACGCTATCTAAGATACTAGTATTAGTCTAAGCCGAATCCCCTATACCCCTAACTAGGTTATAGCTTTTTAAGAGGTCTAGTTAGTAATACCTTACTAAGCTTCGCTAAATAACTAGACCTTTAGCCGTTCCTCTCTCTTAGCGCTAGATCTAGTATATATAAAATCCCTTCTATAGTCCTAGTAGCTTATTAGACGATAATTATAACTATTATAATAACTATTATACTACCGATAATTATACCTAGGCTATATAACGATAAAAACGTTAAGAGTAGATAGGAAGAGAGAAGGTATAGTATCTTAAAAACCTTAAGATTAACGCTATACTATATATATATAATAAGATATAAGATAAGATATAAGTAAGAGAAAATACGGAACTCCTAGAATAGGTTTAAGTATAGGAAGAAGCTAAACTCCTTACCTATATTTAAGTATAGGAGGATACCGAAGTAGAATAAGATAAAGATATAATCTAGATATAAGAAGCTACTAGATAATATACTATACCTTAAGCCCTAGTATATATATAATATCCTATATAGATAGAGGTAGAAAAGGTCGCTAAATAATAATAAGTTTAGTTAAAAAATCCTACTAAGTAATAATAGGTCTAATTAAAAAATCCTACTAAGTAATAATAGGTTAAAATAAAAAATCCTACTAAGTAATAATAAGTTAAAATAAATAATCCTACCTAGTAATAATAAGCTTAGTCGAAAAATCATACTAAGTAATAATAGGTCTAAGTAAAAAATCCTATTAACTAATAATAGACTTAGATAATAAAACCTATTAGGTAACCTACTACGACTTAGATATAGATACTAATAGCCTAATTATAACCTATATAGATTTACTAACTCTAGTCTAGTATATATCCTAGTAAACGGCCCTAGCTATAGTCTACCGATATCTAAGACCCTAACCTACTAAGCCTTAGTTCCTATATTAATATCTATACGATTAGTAGTAGCCTAGTTTCCTCCTACTAATTATCGAATCTACCCTAACTATTACTACTAAAGAAACTATTTAGAATACTAACTATCCTATAATCCTAAATACTAGTAAAGTAAGTACCTAGATATACCTAAATAGGTACCTATTCCTAACCCTTAACGCGAGACTATTAGGTATCTACCTTATTACTCTCTTAGTATTAGGATTAGACTCTAATCGTCTAAAAGACTATAATAAACTAATTATTATCCTCCCTAATATAATTATTATCCTCCTTAACCTACTATCTATTATAGGCCTACTAAAATTCTACTATACTATCTACTATATCTATAGATTAATTATTAGATATTTATAACCTATAGTCGCTAGTTCTATAGGGGTAAGATTGATTAGTACTATTATTCTATTAGATATTAGACCTCCTATCCTATATAAGCTTAATAGTACTATTATCTATATATAGATACCTATAGTTAGTATTTTAGACTCTATAACTACGCTATTAACTACCTATACTATCGATATAAGGTAAAGCCTCCTTCTTAACTATATAGGCTAAACCCCTATCCTTATTATAGCCGTATATAGATCACCTATTAAAAGCCCTAGTTAAAACTATATCGTTATAGATATATCTAACGCTATCTATAGTAATCTAGAATTAACTACTATCTACCTCTTAACTAGACCCTAATAGTAATATCTACCTACTAAAGGAAGATATTAAATTCTAGTAATATAAAGACTCCGATAACTATAACTTCCTCTATATAAAGGTCTCTAAATAGGTAAGAATATACTAATTCTATATATAGGTAGAACTATATAATACTAACTATAACTTATAGGACTATAAATAGCTAGATAACTAAGATACTAAAGAGTAGTTTATAGTATAATATAACTAGATTAAACTCCGCCCCTATACTATATACTATACCTACCTCCTCCCCTAACCTATATATATAGCCTATAACTAGTATACTTACCCTTATACTAGTATAGTCCTTAGACTTATTACTATAATATATAGTAGGGTAGCGACTAACCTAGCTATATACTAGATCTAAAAGAAGTAGATATTATATATAACTAATACCTAGATACTAGGACCCTACCTTAACGATAGATATATTAATATAGTCGATAATATCTAGAATCTAATATAGATAGGTAAATACTTTAGTAAGCTAGATCCTAGCGGTAGGTTTAATCTTATAGTCCTAGACTTTATCTAGTTACGCTAGCTCTAGATATAGGTAGAAAAACGTGGTACTTATAACTATTAACTAACGGAAGTAGAATATATATAATTATAATAAAGGTATAAATAACGATAATCCTTATCCTAGCTTCCTACCTATAGCGACTAAGTCACTAACTAAGAGTTCTTAGGAAGCCTAACTCGATTATTAACTTCGCTACGACTAGTACTACTATTAAGACTAGTAATACTTACTCCTTAAATATAATCGATATACTAGCTTTAAGTAATCCTTCTAAGGTTCCTATCTACTACCTTACTAGGAATAGGTACTCTAACGAATATATTCACTCTATATATTTATAAATTATATTAAAATAGTAAGTATTTACGCCTAAGATTATATTAGTATTTAGTAAGCCTAATAATACTTATATATATAAAGCCTAAAGCTAATCTAATTATATTCTATAGTCTCTTTTAGTATAGTATATTTGATTTATTTAAATATTAATTATCCTATACTATTCTATATTTAATAATAAGTTCTACTATATAACTATGGTCTATACTTTATCGCTACTAATTACTACTCTTAAATATATGGTTTACTATATATATAAGACTAGGTAGCGGATACTAACCGGTTAGATAATTATACCTTCCCTTCTAGAAGGGGACTAATAGAATTTTAAAACTTAGGCCTTAAAAGGAGTATAGATAATTAGCCTTACCTAAGTAGGTTATATATTATTAACTATAAACGTTATACTTACCTATAGAGTATAACTATCTAGAATATAGAATCTAATAGACTCTACTAAATAACCCTTTCTATTAATTATTATTTAGTTATAGTAAGAATTAATACCCTAAGAGGAACCTATCTTATTAGTTTATTTTCTTTATTTCTAACTATTCCCTTAGATTAGTTTTTATAATAAGATATACTATTTCTAATAAAAACTAGTAGATAATATATTATACGTTACTTAACTTAGTCCTATATCGGAGTATAAACACTTAATATATAATCTAACCTAATTATAATAAAATAACGATATAAATATTATTCTAGAGCTTAATAAGAAAGATAACTAGAGGATACGTAAAAGTATAATTTAAAACTAAAATTAAGTGCCTTCTAAGTTTTAAATAAACTAAATACCCTAAGATCTAAGATATATAATCTATATAATCTTAGTAGCTTTTAATTAAGAATTCCTAGATTATTTAATATTAATAAGCTCTATATTTATAAAGGGTGAATTTATTAGTTAAAATTAGTATTATAATTTAAGAGAATTAAAATAGATAAGAAAATATTAAGATTATATACCTAATACGTAAGTCCTTATATCTTTACTTCTATAAGGCCTGATCTATAATCGCTATCTTATTAGTATTCTTAATATTCTAGGTTAAGAAATTCTATACCCTATTAAAATATTAAACTACTATATAGATAAGTACCTTACTATCTCCTACGATTCTTAATACCTTCCCTATCCTATCACATTTTATATCTTATATATAATACTTAGTATTAAAAAGGTATTATAGTAATTATTTATATAGCTAATTTAACTAAGTAAAAGTTAGCTTATCTAAGGCCCCTAGTATAATATTAAATCATAAGTAGATAGCCTTCCTTTAATCTATTAAGTAGACGTATCTTAATTAATTATAAATTCCTTAATAAATACCTTCGTCCTATAAAATAAGGCCTAATAAGGAACTAATTATTCTATTATAGTTTTATTAACTAAAATACTCTATACTAATAAAGCTTACGCTAAAGAAAGATTCCTTATTAATTAGGATTAATATAGTCTATATAGCGAACTAACTCTAGGTAAGCTCTTAAGCTAAAGCCTTAGTCTAGTATAATAGTATATATACTATTTAGAAAAATAGTTAACTTAGTATTTAAATATAAACTATACTATAAACTAAATATACCTTTAGGAGTAGGATTACCCTATATATAGGTTAGCGTTAAAGTTTATAATATATTAGAAGAAGTAAAAGAGTTATAGGTTAAGAATAGTAAGTTAAGTATTAAAAAAAAAGGTAGCTATTTATCTATCTAATAGTTCCCTAAAGCCCTACCCTTACTAAGAGTACGTTTATACTTATCTATATATATTAACTCGATAAGGAAATAGACTAGTAAAGTTATAAAAAAGGAATAAAGAAAAAAATAGCCTAACTAGGCCTTAGACTACTACTACTTAGTCTAAATTTTCGAGTAGATAAATAATAAAAGAGT
>KZ108170.1:247209-290506 GCA_002116305.1 Penicillium italicum | reverse complement strand
ATATTATTAGATAGATTACTCCTTTATAAAGAATAATTTAAGATTCCTAATAAAGGAGATCTTTATATCTAATTACTTAATAAGATATACTATTAGCTATTAACTATATATCTTAATATTAAGAAACTAAAGAAACTAATATCTATAAGATATTATTAGTATAGATAGGTAATAGATATAAAATAATATATTAATAACTATCTAATCTATAAATATATAAAGGCTTAAAGAGATTAAATATTAAGATTATTATAACCTCTATTAGCTCCTAAAAGACTCTAGTAGTATATCTTAATAGATTTCTATTTATTCCTAAAAGATTATTATAATTATAATACTATTCTAATTATAGTTAACTAATTAAGTAAGAGACTAGTATCTATCCCTTATTATAAAGATATAAATATAAAATAGATAGCTTAACTATTTATTAACTTTATTATTTAAATTATAGGTATTCTAGAGATAATTATCTTTAATTATAAGGATTAGTTTATCTTTAAATTTTAGACTAAATTCTATAAGATCCTTAATATTAAAAGGAAATTATTAACTATTTATTATCCTTAAATAGATAGATAAAGTAAAATTATAAATTAATATATAGTCTAAAGATTAAGACTATATATTAAATAGAATTAAGATAATTAGTTAGAAGTCCTACTAATAATTAATTTTATAGCCTTAATACTTCCTTAAGATATAATAAAGAAATTACCTTTCTTTATAAAAAAAAGATATAAACCTTTAATAATATTTAATTAGAAAGACTAAAGAATAATAACCTCTAATAAGTAAGATATAATATAAATACTTTTAGAACTATAAGATATTTAAATTAAGACTAAAGAATAAATTATAAAGTTATAATAATTATAGATTTATTAAGTAAATAAGTATTATTAAGAAAAGGATTTTAAAGTTAGTAACTAAATATTTATTATAATAAAGGATTAACTATAAGATTAACCTAATAAGAAGCTTTCTTACTTAGTAAATAGACTATATAAGATTATTAAGAAGGTTAGAAACTCCTATAAGATAGATCTTTTAGAAGTAATTTAAGTTTATCTAGTCTTTTATCTTAGTAAGTTATAGAAGGTAGTAATAATAGAACCTTTAAATAGATAGTATATAGATCTACCTTTATTAATATAGATTAGAAAGATAGATAAATAGAAAGTTAAAAAGATTCTAAATATAAGGATATACTATTAAAAGTTATAATATAGGGTATAATAGATTAGATATAACCTTAATTTATAATAGTACCCTACTAGCGACTTAAAATATACGCTAAGGAAAGTATAGGAGTTCTATATATAGTATCCTTTAAAACCTAGTCCCTTAATACGTTTATAGGAATAGTTAGACGTAAATAAAGAAGATAGAGTTCTTAAGGACTATACTAATAACGATAAGCCTTTATTTAGGGACTAAATATAGTTTTAGTCGGGGGTTATATAACGATCTAGTCTAGACTAGATATATTTATCTAGTAATTCTACTAGGTATTTCTACCTAGTAGGATTTTATATTGTTTATTCGATGTGATAGGACTATACAAAGGTTCCTATCTCATCGTTTGCTTTCCTCTTTTCTTTTCTTTCTCTATACTTAGTATTCTCGTTGAAATGCACTCTTTTGTTTAAAGAACTGGCTGGTAACACTAAACTAGATACTGAACTAGATACTAAACTAGATACTAAACTAGATACTAAACTAGATACTAAACTAGATACTAAACTAGATACTAAACTAGATACTAAACTAGATACGATACTAAACTAGGTACTAAACTAGGTACTAAACTAGGTACTAAATTAGGTGCTTAACTAGATGCGATGCTAAACTAGATGCGATGCTAAACTAGATACGATGCTAAACTAGGTGCTAAACTAGGTGCTAAACTAGGTGCTAAACTAGGTGCTAAACTAGGTGCTAAACTAGGTGCTAAACTGGGTGCTAAATTATATGCTAAACTATATGCGATGCTAAACTAGGTGCTAAATTAGATACTAAACTAGATACTAAACTAGATGCTTAACTAGATACGATGCTAAACTAGATGCTTAACTAGATGCGATGCTAAACTAGGTGCTAAACTAGATACTAAACTAGATACGATACTAAACTAGATACTAAACTAGGTGCTAGACTAGGTACTAAATTAGGTGCTTAACTAGATACGATGCTAAACTAGATACGATGCTAAACTAGATACGATGCTAAACTAGATACGATGCTAAACTAGATACGATGCTAAACTAGATACGATGCTAAACTAGATACGATGCTAAACTAGATACGATGCTAAACTAGATGCGATGCTAAACTAGATGCTAAACTAGGTGTTAAACTGGGTGCTAAACTGGGTACTAAATTAGGTGCTAATCTGGGTGCTAAATTACATGCTAAACTAGGTGCTAAATTAGATACTAAACTAGATACTAAATTATATGCTAAACTTGGTGCTAAACTTGGTGCTAAACCTGGTGCTAAACTAGCTACTCCGGAAGTGGTAGAGGGGAAAAGTATAGAATACGAGTTAGAGAGGAGAATAGGTAATGTATTTAGGAGGGGATCCCTTACTACTACAATATGGCCTAGCAAATTACAGTGAGTCGCTTCGGCCCGCAATGACTACCGGGTGGCCTGAGGCCATCAAGATCACTGGTATAAAATATACGCTAACGAAAGTAAGTATAGGAGTTCTATACTTATTACCCTTCGAAACCTAGTCCCCCTATACGTTTATAGGAATAGTTAGATACGGATAAAGAAGACTAAGTTCTTAAAGACTATATTAATAACGATAAGCTAGTATTTAAGGACTAAATATAGTTTTAGTTAGGGGTTATATAACGATCTAGACTAGAATATCTTTCTAGTAATTCTACTAGGTATCTCCGCCTTATAGAATTTTACATTGTTTATTTAATATAATAGGACCCCATAAAGGTTCCTATCTCATTGTTTGTTTGTTTCCTCTCTTTTCTTTCTTTCTCTATACTTAGTATTTTCGTTGAAATGCACTCTTTTGATTAAAGAACTGGCTTGTAACACAAAGTAGAGGTAGGAAAAACTATATAATAGTAGCGCTAAGTACTAAATTTGTTAGGGTTCTAACTAGATTACTAGCTCTATATTATATACGATAACTAGTAAAATATTAATTTACTTACCAAGGAAGGGGTAGATATTTATACAAAGCTTCGGTATATAGATATTAATCGTTACTAGATAAAATAGGAAGTTAGCGAGGGTTAAGTCATTATCAACTAGGTCCTAATAGCGGCTATACCGGTAGATAGGCTTACTAAAGCGCTTCTAAAATAGAAGTAGTATATATTATGAGAGCTACTTAGAATAAGAGAGATAAGCGAGCGTATTAACTAAGAAAATAGGGGTTAATATACTACCTAGATAGTGAAAATAGGCAGTTCTTAAAAGCCCTGAAAAGCTTTAAAAACTAGGGGGTATATTAGAATACCAGGGTATAATATATAGTGTAAACCATATATGACCTCAGTAACTCGGCTATCCTATAATAAAAGTACGAAATTGGTCATTGCTAGATCCTATACAGATTGTATAGATAGGGGATTTTTGTCATTTTAGTTAGTTAGAGAATTTTACACCTGTCATTTCATACCATACATTTCATACTGTCAGATTTCTATCACATCACGATCAATATTAAATTTAATATTAGTATTGGCATTACACGCCAAGAGAGCAATGTGGCGTGTATGCATTAGCAGAGTTCTCAGCCGAACTAGCATAGCAGGGTAGTTAATGAGATTATCTTTAGCTATTACTAAGTTGTATCACAATCCTTCACATTTACCGCAATTATCACCAACTAGTCTACATGCATTATAAACGACTAGCACCACAAGCAATATATTCAAAGTAAGATTATCCAGTCCTTATTGCTCTTCAATGTCATAAAGATGAACCTAGGACATGTCACCCATCAGATCTTCATCCATATCAAGTCCAGCCCCCCCCCCTACAATGGGATTGCCTTCACTAGGACCTAACAAAACCTGACCCTTATGTAGGCTCTCAACGTACTCATCGCTCAATCCTATGTTATCATTGATTTCCCCAAGATTAATCATCAGGGTCTCCATCAGCTTCATCTCAAGCTTGAGTTGGGACTGCAAGTCCAACTCATGGGAAAGTCGAGGTAACGAATGAATAGATGAGAACCGTAGCATAGAAGAGTCAGCATGATCTCTGGTCTGTACCAATGTCGCGTCCAAAGCACGAGAAAGGATAAGAGAGGAAACAGCGGACGCAGTGAATTCTGCACACATAGGGGAGGGAAACACCTGCTTTGAGAGGTCGGCCATTGTTAAAGCAGCAAAGGTCTTCCCAAGCTTGATAACGGTTTGACTGAAGAAAGCACCCACTACCTGGGAAACGAGACCGAGATTATTGTCCTAGAGCGGCAGCATTAGCCCTGAATGTGAAAAACCATATAATCTACAGTGTTAATAGAGCCACCACCTACCGCGCACCAGACTCCATTGGCAGCATCAATTTCAGCATTGAGTCTCTTCAAATCACCACGTTCAAATGCATAAGCAAGAATGATATAGGGCCTTGCAAGTGATTGATACACCTTCACCACATGAGGTGTTGTGATGCTTGGAGGCGGACAGAGCTGCCCACGGAAACAGTTAGCTCAAGGAAACAAAGGAGCCATCGCGGTCGAGATTGTTTTCTTTTTTTCTTTCAGTGAATTGGAAACTTACCTTGCCCTTTTCAAGTAAGCCTACCAACACCCATTTTTTGTATGCTTCCACCATAATCAAGCTCACAGAGCTAGTACTAGGTGTAGAGATGACAATCCCAAGGAAATGAAGTGCATTGCGCCACTCCTTCAACGCCATGTACACCATACCACCATAAAGAAAGTACTGTAAGTATTCTCGATAAGATAGCTTGCACGAAACCCCCGAAGCTTCAGTCATAAAGGATACACTTGAGCTGTGATCCGCGCAGAGTACAGAGGTGCCTGGAGAGAGACGCTCCAGCGAAATTGGGAAATGACAAATCTGCTTATTCAGGACAGGCAATGCACAAGAATATGCTTTGGCCTGAAGACAAAGCCGGACAAGCAAAAGGTGACTTGAGGTGAAAACGGCACATGATGGATCAAGACGAAGCATAGCGTCTTTAACCAGCGTAGCGCCCAGCAGTGGCTGTAGCAGGGTTAGGTTAGTAATTAAACCCAAGAAACATTGGGAAATAGCTGACTTGCCATTGATGCAGCCTGTGAGGCTTGCCCCACGAGCTCAACAAGAAGGCGCCATTCTCGTCCAGCGTATCTGACTTGGATCCTATCGAAACTCGCCAAAAACCGTGCAGCGCATGTCCATAGCCTCCCCGAGGGGCGGAGATCTGCTGGAAATGAATCGGGATTCAGTTCCTGTGTCTTTTGTATTTGCACTTGTAGCACGAAAAGATATGGGATAGAATCTATCGCTGGGTCAAAACGCTAAAGACAAATGCATATTAGCTGCAAAGTCAAACAACTTTTATAGAGAAGACTTGATTTGAATAAAGCCGCTTACATTGAGAACAGACTCATCATTGTCAAATGAATCGAGTGCCTTGGTCGTTTGTAACCGCCTGAAGTATTCAACTAGCTCGCGGATCCGACGGTCATACTCGCCGCTGGGTAGATGGCTAGAGTGGTGTAAACGCGCCGATGCGGAGACAATATCCGAAAGGAGTGTCATCCTGGTAATCTATGCAAGAAGAGCACAAGACAATTTGGCGTCAAATGCGCAAAGGTGTCTTGTTTCAAACCAGGGTGATATTTTGGTTTTTGGTTTTGCAATGAGAGGATTGCAATTCAAGGGAAACTTAAGGTTGGACGACGAAGGGAAGATCACGGAGAAAGACGTTTGGTGAGATTATAGGTATGGGGTGTTGGTAAAGAAATGTGACGTAGGGTGTTGTGGTGATAATTGGAGATCTCGGGGAGGTGGGTAAATCCGAGACGAGCGGGTTCGATAACGTACCCCTCCACACTTTTGACTCATTTGATTTTTATTTTCTCTCCCCTTCTTCAAAGTCTCTACTACTTTCACTTCTTTCTCACACTTGTTGTCTTCAATCTCCACAGGAGCGGAGATCATTGAACATGTCATTGGCCGAATCTTCAGCAGTTGATGCCGCCCGTAGCGCATCACTTGCTTCTCGTCGCCTTGCAACTTTAAACAATGATGACCGCAACAAAGCTTTGACGCTGCTCCATGATGCATTGGAAACGAATCGAAAAGAGATACTTGAAGCCAATGCTAGGGATGTGGAACTTGCTACTATTGCGGCCGAGAGCGGGAATTTGAGTCATAGCGTACTCAAGAGACTTGACCTGTCGCGGCCTGGAAAATTCAAAGAAATGCTTGATGGAATCTTGAGTGTGCGAGATTTGGATGACCCTAGTGAGTACCGTTTCTAGTCTTTGAGCTTCATGGAGACAGAGCTTAACGCAATACAATTATAGTCGGGAAAGTGACACTACGAACCCTTCTTGACGATGGTCTGACACTCGAGAGAGTCAGCTGCCCTATCGGTGTGCTACTAATAATCTTCGAGGCCCGCCCAGAGGTAATTGCAAATATTGCTGCGTTGGCTATCAAGTCAGGTAACGCTGCTATTCTGAAAGGTACACGCACGCCCTTGAAAAGTTGTCATGATACTGTTCAATTGACGTAAATTACAGGCGGGAAGGAATCCATGGAGTCATTTGCGGCAATTGCGAACGTTGTCTCTAAAGCTATCGCCGAATCTCGAGTTCCAGTGTCATCAATCCAGCTGGTCAAGACACGCGATGCGGTGTCTTCTCTCTTGGCCCAGGATTCGCTGATTGACCTGGTCATTCCTCGAGGTTCCAACGAACTTGTCCGTTTCGTGAAAGAAAATACGAAAATCCCTGTGCTTGGACATGCCGATGGCCTTTGTTCTGCTTACATACACGCCGATGCTGATCTTGACACCGCCGTGAAAGTGATTGTGGATTCAAAAACGGACTATCCAGCGGCATGCAACTCATTGGAGTCCTTGCTTGTCCATGAAAATATCCTTGAATCGGTGTTCCCGGCGGTAGCTGCTGCTCTCCTAGAGAAAGGGGTGACTCTTCGTTGTGATCCTGATTCAAAATCGGCTTTGACAAAGACGTTGCCAGCCGAGAAATCAGCTCAAGTACAAGCGGCCACTGAATCCGACTATGACACCGAGTTTTTGGACCTTGTGTTGGCAGTGAAAACAATACCTTCGACTAACCCTCCGACCGCGGCTGTGGAGGCTGCCATTGCCCATATAAACATGCATTCCTCCAAACATACAGAGCTCATCTTGACCAAGTCAAAAGAAGCAGCGGATCTGTTCATGAGCGGAATTGACAGTGCAGGTGTTTTCTGGAATGCATCTACTAGGTTTGCCGATGGCATGCGATTTGGATTTGGTACAGAAGTTGGCATCAGCACCAACAAGATTCACTCACGAGGACCAGTCGGACTCGAGGGACTGACGATCTACAAGTACTTGATCCGGGGCAATGGTCATGGGGCAGCGGATTATGGTGGGGAAGGAGGGAAGGAATATCTCCATACTAATTTGCCCATAAGCCAGTGATTGCCTCTAGCGCAACGCATCAATAGAAGGATATCATTTTAGAAAAGATTTTTTTTTCCCCTTTGCTTTCTTGTTTGTAAAATCCCATAAGAAAAAACTTTAGGACAAAGCCTGATTCAATTTTCTTTTGCCCCTTCATTCGTAAATTCTCATTTCCCAGTCCAACCAAAGACGTCCCGCCACTTTTAAGTACACAGACTTGAGGTCTCTGGCTAGAGCTGGAACGATTCCAGGCACCGAGAAAGTCAATGTGGCAAATGCATCTTTCACAATGCATACACACCACACCATCCTCATCAAGTCCCTTAAACCTTGAAACCCTTGGATCTTCTGCGACCACGAGCCCGCTCGAACTTGCGGCCCTTGCTTCCCACGTACGGCTTCTGTTTCGAGTTAGTAAATTGAAATGACACCATCTCATTTTCCAGTCATAATAACGCACCTTGTCGGTGTGGGGACCAAAGCCAAAGTGCTTCACGGCCTCACGGGCGTTCTTGGGTCCACGCAGAAGGAGAGTGTTGGCACCGGTAGGAGCACGGAGAGCAAGCTGGTCAAGAGTCAAAGTCTCACCACCAGCCTTCTCAATGCGAGCGCGAGCAGTAGCGGTGAAACGGAGGGCAGCAATCGACAGCTTGGGGACGGTCAAAAGGCGGTTGTCATCGGTGACAGTGCCGACAACGACGACGGTCTTGCCCTTCTGCGCCTCGCTGATGTTGGCGACAGCGCGAGAAAGGGAAACCGGGGGACGGTTGATTCTCGACATGAAGAGACGACGGAGGACGGCCTTGTTGAAGTTGGACTCGGTGCGGCCTATGAATGCATCCCATATCAGCCTCATTAAAATCCTCACAACGGTGCACCTGTAGAAATTGCGCTGCAAACGAAATTCGGAATCGGGGGAGTCATACGAGCCAAGAAGCGGTAGAGCTTCACCAGAACCTTCAAGTAGACGTTGTCGCTCTTGGGAGCCTTGCGGTGGCTGCTCCGCACATGGTGGCGGTCCAGGTCGATACCTGCGATTTATAAATTGTCAGTGGAATCATTTGAGAACGAGAAAAAAACGAAGAGGTTTGAATGAATGCTGCGAGATGCATTGTTCGAGTGAACGGAGATGATTGCACATACCCATGGCTGTGTATTGGTCGACTTCCCGGGAAATAGCTTGCTGTCGCACCCGTATGGAAAGTGCAGGAGGTTTTTGATCCTTGACTTTCGGCTGGACAGTGTTGTGTGGGTTTAGCCCTACGCTAGACTTAACTGGGAAAGGCGAGACACATGACTTGGGTGGAACCACGTGACACATCATTTGACTCGCCACCTCGTTACCACTTGGTCACGTGGATCGATCTCGCTGCATCTAGCCCTGGACCTCGGGAGTACTCCGGACTCCGTACAGAGAAAAATACTCCGAACCTTATCTTCAACTTCTGCTATGGCGTCCTCTAGTTATACATTTACTTTGTGTAAAATCAACTTTTCACATTAATGACGAGAAATATCTAGGTATATTAATTGAACTATTCTCTATCATTCAAGCCGACAAAGAAATCACGAGTCATTTCAAAACTCAACCAGCTGCTGGCCATACTAGGAGCAACTTTCAAAAGATTAGGCCCTATCCCCTTGAAGAGTCCACGTAGTCCCTCTTCAGCCACAATGACTCTCACAGCATCCCAAATCGAAGTGTATTGGTAACCCATTCCCGACATTGTGTTGATCTGGAATCGCCGACGTAGCACATCACGAAGGGGGGGGGGGGGAGTCAGTTTCACGGGCTTCAGCCTATAGAATAGAAGAACTGACAAGGGATAGGTACACGTCTGGGCGACAGCTCCAGAGATCGCGCCAGCCAGTAGTTTTCGATAGGAGCTAGGGTTTTTGTCCCCTTCAGGTGTTAGATACTTGCGCACCGATTCGTAGGTCATAAAATTGAGTCCCACCTGTTGTTTGTCAGTTGTGACCAAGTCAAATTCAGTTGAAAAACTCACATATGGGGCTACTCCAGCAACAGTAGGAGCAATTCCACGATATAAAGCCTTTGTCCCACCTTCATTTTTATAGATCATGGCCATTGTGGTGAACATGCCCGGCAATTTTTGGCTTGGGTCTCTTGCTCCAAGATCGGCAAATGAAGCGGATTGAATGGAAAGTCGGGTTCGAACAATGTCTAGAGGATAGGTGATGGTCACCGAGGTGATGCCGGCAACACCTCCACAAACAAGGCGACTCATCGGGGTCATCTCACCATCGGGAGACTCTACAAACTAGACCAAAGAAATGTCAGTTTGCATCAAACCCTGGTTCTGCAGGGGATAGGAATAGCCACATACTTGCTTGTAAAAATTATAGCTCCCAAACTGTACCGCAGAGTAAGGGATAATGCGAATACAGTTTGTTCCATTACCTCGCATGAAGCCCCGCCAGCCTTCTTCCCGCCCCATCTTCACCAAGGCTTTCCAGATTGACAATCTGTATTCTGTTCGACCAACGCTTTGAATTTGAAGAAGAATTTTCAACCGTTCGAGTGGTGACACGATTGTTCTGGAAACTGCGCCAGCCACTCCACCAGCCATAAATGCAGCCACTACTGGTTCGGCGAGGTTCTTTCTAGTACGAACCAACATTGAGGGGGTTTGCTCATGAATCAGCTCCTGCTTGAATCAATCGATCAGCCTCCCGGCTCACATTGGACGAGGGGGGTTCTCCTTCTCACATTGGCTGGGTTTGAACTAGAGGGAAACTCGGAGAGATTCTGCAAGGCAGGCTTTGCTGCACCCTCCAATTTCTCTTTCTGAATAGCATCCTGGCGATCTAAGCTCATCTTGAAGATATGCACATCCGGTTTCGCGGCTGAGATTGATGAACAAGTCCTCTGTGTTCTGTTGTGTAGTGATTTCCGTCAATTCTTTAAATCCGAAAATGAAGCTTGATTTTGTCTGATTTTTTGGCGGCAGATCAAATGCGATGAAGCACTAGTGGTGTAGTGCTAGCCATGAAGGTTGGTTGTTTTCCGAGGTTAGGAGATCTAAAAGCACATCTTTGATCTTGTTTCCAGAGGTGTATTGTTTGTTTCAATGGCCATATAACTGAGGTATAAAGGGTAGTGTTGATAGTGGATTTGTCAAATAGGAGAAGCAAGGTCAAAAAGAGATGGCTTTGCTATGATCAGGTAGGTTGTTAGGCCAGATTTGCTTTTTTCTTTTTGGCCCCCCTTCAATGTTGGTGGGAGATGTAGTTGAACAGGTGAGAAGAAACAAGAAATAAAGAACCTCCACTCAAAAAAAAGGGTCCTAGATCACACAAGAGGTAGTTGTATAGCTGGAAGGTCAGGCGTGAAAGAGATAGAAAGAGAACATCCCGACTTGCCGACAGACACGGTACCTCCCGATAGTCCACTTATATTACGTACCTGCCTTGGGGGTCCACGGGTGAGCTAGTTACTCCGTACAAAGTAATCATAACTATAGACATCAACATTGTAGAGAGTGTAAATAGATCAAATATTATTTATTAAGTTCCATTTAAAAATAAGATCTAGGAGATCTTAATTAAAATTACTATCACCATCTTCCACTCACAAAACCACCCCAAAAAAAAAGGAAAAGGAAAAGAGAAGAAAAGTAAAGAAAACCAAATCAATTGCGTCATTGGCACACTTGATCCACCGTAGCACCTTCATCACTAATTCTTTCCTTGCGCTCTCCTCTCTCTTCCTTATACTCTTTATCCTCTTGAAGCTTTTTAAGCTCCACCTCTCCTTTCAAATTTCTTCCAAATTCCAACTGACCCAATCTTCTTTCTTTTCCATTGCTCTGTGCTAACGGCACCATGTCTTCTCGCTCTGGAACTACTCTGTATGTTACCGGGTTTGGCCATGGGACCCGTGCTCGCGATCTTGCCTACGAATTCGAACGGTACGTGTCGCCTCTACCTTCGCACCTACGAACGTCGATTCCCATTCTTCCGACGACCTCCCGATGAAGACCATTGGCACTAGATGCCTTGGACGACGCTCTTCTTTCCTTCCAACTAGCGTGACATTAGCGTGGAAGCTTGTGTCTACGTTGCCCTGTCTCACTCCTGGGCAACGGTTAGCTAGTCTTGGTCATTCCTCATCATGATTTCTTTCGATACCAGTACCTGGAGCTAGCTCAACTGATTTTGGAACTAGTTATGGGCGTCTTGTTCGCTGTGATATCCCCGCCCCGCGCACTCCCTCCAGCCGACTGTGAGTTGAATGATATTCTCCGAAACCACTTTACCTAGTCTAATCTAAATCGCTTAGCTTCGCCTTTGTCGAATACGAGAGTCGTCGCGATGCTGATGATGCTTACCATGAGATGCACAACAAGCGTATCGGCCGTGATGATTTGCTGAAGATTGAGGTGATATCCTCCCCACCCCCCAAGCTTTGTTGGATACCTTTTTAACCTATCTCCAGTGGGCACGCACTCCCCCCTCTGCTTCCTGGCGCTTTGACTCTGGTTCTGGCCGTGACGCCCCCCGTGATGCTCCCCGTGACGCTGGTCGCGATGCTGGCCGTGATCGTCGTCGTGATCGCACTCCTCCTCGCCGTGGTCGTTCCCCATCCCCTCGTCGCAGCCGTGGTGGCGACTATTCCCCCCGCCGAGACGATCGGTACGAACGAGACGCGGACCGCACCGACCGCGACTACGACCGCCGCGACCGTGATTCTGACCGCCGTGACCGTGACCACGATCGACGTGATCGTGACCGTTCTCGTGACCGTTCTCGTAGTCCCGATGACCGTGAACGTGATGGCAAGGATGACCGGGAAAGACGCGATGACGATCGGGAGCGTCGTGAGGAGGACCGTGAGAACGGCCCTAACGGTGAGGACAGGAAAGGTCAGTTACCTCGGAATCCAACCTAAAAAAACGTTCTTTTCGCTCACATACAGCAGTACCCCTGGACCCAATGCCCTCTGCCCATGATGAGCTTGATACTGCTGAGTAGATCAACTCAGTACTACGTTCATTTGCTCTCGACCCATGTCTCCCGTCGCCATTCTGTTTTCGTCTTCTGAAGGTTTCCTGTATTGCGGTTGTGCCAACTAGGGGAAGAGAGGAGACAAGGTTATCGCCCATCCTGCGGCATATCTCGGATGTCGTCCCCCTTTGCCTATGTGTTTCTGCTTTCAAATGGCGTGAAGCTTGCTCTTCGGGACAAGCTGGGGCCAAGTGAACGTGTGATTCCTGCTTCCCCTTCTTTTTTCCCTTTTTTTCAATTTTGCTTTTCCCCCAGTTATTCCCAATATTTCCTTTTTTTTTTCTTTTTTATTTTGAGGTTGGTAATTTATCCTGGTCAGCAGCTCGGATCCCACCGAAGCGAACGTCGAGCGATCGTTCCAAGTCCGCGCCCAAATACCACGATGAATTCCGTTTCGCCCTCCGTCTTGTTCGCAATTTAAAATTCCTCGCCCTCTTCGACCGGTCGCCATCCCATGTGGTCTTGTTTCTCTAAACCACTGTAGTGCCTTAGTTGTATGCGAGGTTAATGCTGCTGGGGACCGGTTTTCAATCATCATTTCCACAGTTTGTTAAAACGGGAGAAAAAACAAAAAAACTTTACACACGAAAAGACAAAAATCTGCAGCATTTCTATAAAATTTGAAAGTTACCCATACCATAGTAATGACGTAGGTTATTTGGCACGGGGAAACGACTACCTGGGGCCTCAAAGCAATCTGTTACTACTTTTTTCAGCGCTCGGCTATTTTCTACTATCATGAGTTCAGCAAAACAAACAGGAATAAGCATTGCAATCGATGTATTAGCCTTCCTCCCCCCTGGACTTTTTCAGAATACTGACATGGTAAAGAGAGGCGGGACATTTACCGATTGTGTTGGCAATCCAGGGACCGGCTGCTTGGAAGATGACATTGTGATCAAACTGCTCTCGGAAGATCCCAACAACTACAAAGATGCGCCTTTGGAGGGTATACGGCGTATTCTTTCCAACTTTACAGGCCACGACATCCCTCGTGGGGAACCCATCGATACTTCTTTGATCCAGAGCATCCGCATGGGTACAACTGTGGCAACAAATGCGCTGCTCGAACGAAAGGGGGAGAAGGTAGCGCTGGTGGTAAGCAAGGGCTTCAAAGACTGCCTCGAGATTGGGAATCAGTCCCGTCCCAGAATATTTGACCTCGCCATCAAACGTCCCGATGTCCTTTACGAGGAGGTCATTGAGGTGGACGAGCGCGTCACTTTGGAAGACTACGCAGAAGATCCGGAACGAGGTACCACTGCCACTACTCCCCGGGAACAGACCCACGCAGAATGCGATGTTGTTCGCGGCCTTTCTTCGGAAGCTGTTCGCATACTGAAGTGTCCGTCTGAGGAATTGGTGAGATCACAGTTGAACGAGACATACAGCCGTGGGATTAGAAGCATAGCAGTATGTCTTATACATGGGTACACTTTTCCAGACCATGAGGCACTGGTGGGAAAAATCGCCAAGGAAATTGGTTTCCACTATGTGAGTTTGAGCCATCAGCTCATGCCAATGATTAAACTTGTGCCGAGGACCACTTCAGCCTGCGCCGATGCATATTTGACCCCTGCCATCAAAAAGTATATTTCTGGATTTCAAGCCGGATTCGAGGGTGGCTTAGGCAGTGAGAGTGTCAAAAAGCAGGCAGGCGCTAAAGGCGCACGCTGTGAATTCATGCAGTCGGATGGTGGCCTTGTGGATATGGACCGATTCTCAGGCTTACGAGCAATTCTGTCGGGGCCTGCTGGTGGAGTGGTGGGATATGCGTTAACTTCCTACGATCCTGTGTCAAAGACACCTGTAATAGGGTTTGATATGGGAGGGACGAGCACGGATATTAGCAGGTATGGATCCGGCCGGTATGAACATGTCTTTGAGACAACCACCGCTGGAGTGACAATTCAGTCTCCTCAGTTGGATATCAACACCGTTGCTGCAGGTGGTGGCTCAAGATTATTTTACCGGAATGGTCTCTTTGTTGTCGGGCCCGAGTCAGCAGGAGCCCATCCAGGGCCCGCATGTTATCGCAAGAGTGGACCACTCACAGTAACTGATGCTAATCTGTTCCTTGGGCGATTGGTCCCGGATTTCTTCCCGAAGATTTTCGGCTCGGATGAAAGCCAAGGACTAGATGAACAGGCTAGTTGGGTGTTGTTTGAAGAACTGACCAAAGAAATCAACCAGAAGTTGAACAAAGGAGGCCAAAGCCGAGAAATGTCCCCTGACGAGGTTGCCTTTGGTTTTATCAAGGTAGCCAACGAGACAATGACCCGGCCCATTCGATCTCTGACAGAGGCCAAGGGACATGACACCTCAAAACACAGGTTGGCTACGTTTGGAGGAGCCGGGGGCCAGCATGCCGTTGCCATTGCCGAGAGCCTGGGGATTCGGCAGATTTTAATTCATCGGTATTCGTCGGTGCTCTCAGCATACGGAATGGCACTGGCAGACGTTGTTGATGAAAACCAAGAGCCTGAATCGAAGACCTGGGCTGATGATGATGACAAGGAAGAGGTTCGAGATGCACTCGGATCGAGAATAGAAGAATTAAAGAAACGATCTAGGCAGAGGTTACAAGACCAAGGCTTCAACAACGATTCAATCGTGTTTGAAGAATACCTCAATATGCGATATCGAGGCACAGAATCTGCCTTGATGATACTCAAACCCAGCCAAGAGGAAGCCGATCTACACTTTGGGGGCGACGAATGGGCCTTTGGTAAGGCATTTATGAAGCAACACGATCAAGAGTTTGGTTTTACTTTCCCAGACCGGGATATCATTGTCGATGACGTGCGGGTTAGAGGAATTGGGAAAGGATTCAAAATATCCGAGAAGACTGTGGACCGGCAGATCCAGGAATCTAACCCAAAGGATGTGACAATGGACCAAGAGTATCGTAGATCTCTTGTCTACTTCGAGGGCGGCCGACGTGAAACACCAATCTACAAACTCGACGACTTGAAGGTTAATGAGCGAGTGAGAGGCCCGGCGATTTTAGCCGATGACACCCAAACAATCGTCGTGACCCCCGGAGCTTCGGCGCTCTTGACAAAAACCCACGTCGTCATCAATATGGGTGAATCCGATGCTAGCCAGCCGAAGATTAGCACCGACAATGTGGATCCTATCCTGCTGAGTGTCTTCTCGCATAGATTCATGGCTATTGCCGAGCAAATGGGACGTGCTTTACAGAAGACAAGTGTAAGTACCAATGTAAAGGAGCGACTTGACTACTCCTGCGCATTGTTCGACGCAGATGGCGGGCTTGTTGCGAATGCACCACATTTGCCCGTCCATCTCGGTAGCATGTCAACATGTGTACAGATACAGGCCCGGATCTGGCAAGATAAACTGAAGCCCGGCGATGTAATCGTGTCAAATCACCCGGAATTTGGGGGAACGCATCTTCCAGATATCACAGTCCTGCAGCCTGCTTTTAGCCAGGGAAAGATCATATTCTACGTCGCCTCTAGGGCGCATCATGGTAAGACGTTTCCCCCATGTGAAAGAGAAGGGGAGGGGCAAAGAACAGATATTCTAACATGCACAAAGCCGACATTGGAGGAATACTCCCGGGATCTATGCCACCTCATTCAAAAGAGCTTTACCAAGAAGGCACAGCCATCAAGAGCGACAAATTGGTATCAGAGGGCAAGTTTGACGAGAAGCGCATCACGGAATTGCTGTACAAAGAGCCGGCTCAGTATCCAAACTGCAGTGGAACTCGATGCCTAGCAGATAACTTGAATGATCTCAAAGCTCAGATTGCTGCGAATAAGAAAGGGATCAACTTGATCAGCATTCTAATCGAGGAGTATGGTGAGGCTGTCGTGCAGTTCTATATGCACCAGATCCAAGACAACGCGGAGCTCAGTGTGCGCAATCTACTAAAAGATGTGAGCAAGAGATTTCCTGGTCAAGAACTGAGTGCTATTGATTACATGGATGATGGGAGCCCCATTCAATTGAAGATATCAATAGATGGGGACGAAGGAAAGGCAATCTTCGATTTTGAGGGGACAGGCCTGGAGGTATATGGTATGGTCGACTGGCTTGCAAGAAGGAACTTGCTTATTGAGCTGACAATGACAAGGCAATGTCAATGCACCCGAGGCTGTGACATACTCAGCGATCATCTATTGCCTGCGATGCCTTATTTCAGCAGATATCCCATTGAATCAGGGCTGTTTAAAGCCAGTTGACGTTCGAATCCCCCTTGGAAGTCTTCTATCCCCCTCGGAATCAGCTGCCGTGGTGGGTGGCAATGTTTTGACGGTAAGACCAGACAGATACTTAGGTTGATCATGGGCTCATCGTTTTTCTCTTCACAGAGTCAGCGAGTGACCGACGTCATTTTGAGGTGCTTCCAGGCTTGCGCTGCATCACAAGGTGATACCAACAACCTCACATTTGGGTTCGGGGGGAACATGCCCGGTAAGACGGAAACGAAAGGGTTTGGTTACTATGAAACCATCGCCGGCGGTAGCGGGGCTGGTCCGACTTGGGAAGGCACCTCAGGAGTCCATACACACATGACTAACACCCGAATCACTGATGCAGAGGTGTTTGAGCGGCGGTACCCTGTGATCCTCCGAGAATTTAGTCTTCGCCCCAATTCAGGAGGCAACGGTCAGCACCGCGGCGGAGATGGCGTTGTGCGAGATATTGAATTTCGTATTCCCGTGCAAGTCTCTATCCTCTCCGAACGAAGAGTCTACCGCCCATATGGATTAGAAGGAGGTGAGGACGCCCAGTGTGGTCAGAACATATGGGTGCGCCGCATGAAAAGGCAAGACGGAAGCTGGGAGCAAAGATGCATCAACCTCGGCGCGAAGAATTCCGCTCAGATGCAAGCAGGGGAGCGGATCATTATCCGTACGCCCGGGGGAGGAGGGTGGGGTCAAGTCGGAGACCATAGCCAGCTTCTCCAAGAGAAAGATCATTGTTCTGCTTGGCGGGGAGGTTCTATTGCCAACAACATGGCGACGCAAGAGGCAAGTATGTGATCTAGAGGGAAATTTGGGAGCAAGTCCGGATCACCATGGTTTGATTCAAATGGTCAAGATCAATTTGATTATGATGATATTGTAAGGGCCAGTCATGTGCAACATAAATCAAATCTCAATGGCGATTATGCTTCACTCTCCTCATCACTTGTCGCCTCGATGTTTTGCTTTGATGTGCTTTGGTTGTCCGAATGGGCCTGTCCTTGCTCTCCTTGGTCAGACTGGCCTCCCTCTGCGGAGTAGATAGGCCGAGGCAGAGTTTCTCCATTTTCTTTCAATGCCTGCTCGATCTCAGGTAGAATTGAGACGATGGCAGCGAATTGATCTACGGGCATTGAGATACCCTGAATCGGGAGTGAACATTAGCACGGTTTTATGTAAATTCACCGATCAACTGACCTTTTTCCCTGGCAACACCTGCCCGTCCTTTTCATAGTATTCTCTGACATTCACCTGAGTTTTCCCACGAAAAGAAGAAATGGTCACGCGACGCATCTTGGATATTTCCCAATAGCGATCTCCATTAGAGTCGGTTTTGGCTTCCGGAGTAGTGTTGACCTTGGCCTTTTTGGAGAGCACGCTATTGTCAAGCCGAGCGTCTGACTCGGACGAACGTTTCCTAGAAGACATGGATGAGAGATGATCTTGGTAAATCTGGTTGTGAGAAGGGATAGAAGAGTAAGAAAGTAGAAAGTAGTGTAGTGTCCAAACACGAACGCGAAACGCGGAACACGTCATCACGTGAAAGCCCGATCTATATCATCCATCATCCATCATTCATTATTGATATCGTCTACTTCTGGTCTTTTGTTTAAATAGATTCCAAATTCAAGATGATCCATTGAAAATTAGAGAGTCAATACCCTAAGGCCTTGTAGTAGAATTGAGAAGACAAATCCTCGAGCGACACTCTCAACTTGAAGACTATCAAAGATCTTCTCTAGTGCTTCTCGACTAGCAGCCGCCCCCATAACACTTGTTAAGGCCTGTGGGATTCCTCGTTGCACAAATAGTGTACGTGCAGTATCCCGTAACCGGATCTTCTCCTCGTCACTGGGTGGAAGTGGCCAGACTTTAAGTTCCTCCTCTGTCGGAAGCGCATTCTCACGAATCTTGACAAGGTAATCCCCTAGGGCGTCGTCTGAAGTGTGACCTTCTATCATGGAATCTTGCAACAGAGTACGGATAGTTTCCAATGTCGGGCTCCCGGGACGTAGGATGTACGATTTGGCAGCATTCAAAAGGGTCCGGCGTATGTTCCACGCAGATGACAAGGTATACAACTCATTGATAACCGCAAAGATCAGCTCTACTGCTATTTGCGTCTCATCGGCTGTGATGGGATTTTCCTGCTTGCGGGGTTGATCAATACTCCGCCCAGTCTCTGATTGGCGATGTGATGAGGTTTGAACAATATTTTCCGTTGCTTGGATGTCAGGTTCGGCAGTGTGATCACTGATATCAAGCGAGGTTTTAGAGGGTGGAATCTCTGTGGTCCCTGCGGCTTGCTCATTCCCAAACAACTCTCTGGTACTGTCGATCGAAGGCAACTTGGAAATTTCGCCTCTTTGAATTTCCAGGGAGTCTCTAGGGCACACCACAGGCGACTGAGCGTTTTCGTTTTTTACACTGCTAGGATCACCAAAGCTGGATCGTGCCGACGACAAGCTGCTCCGACTGGAGTTGTCAACTTTGGGTTGAATCTGATCAGTAGTGACGGCCTGTTTCTTGCTGTTGGCGGTGCCTCCGAATACCCCCGTCATTCCTTTGAGGACGGCTTTACCGCCCCCTGCCACTCCCTTGGGCGCATTGGTCAGTGCACCGAGCATACCCTTGCCCATATTTTCAAACGCAGCTTGACTAGGGAAAGAGAATACCGGTTTGTTAGGGCCGGTGGGTTCAGTGGAAGAACCTGCGTCCTTTTCCAAAAATCGGCGCATTCGATCAGTGTCGGCAAGTGACTCGTGCTTCATGGCATCTTGTAAATACCGCTCAAGCTCCCGAGCAAGAGCTTGTCGTGTTTTGCCCTTCCAGGTGGGCAGAATGGGGTGACGCTCTGAGAAACTTGAAATTTGATTCAATCGTGAAACGGTTTCCAACATTTCATGAAGAGACTGAAAGTCCGAATATTTGCGAAACACCATCCATCCAGTCGAGCGTGTTGACGCTGGTTCGACCTGTAGTAGATAATCCCACATGGGTCGGGATTTGATCTGTCCTTTTTCATCCCTCCCTCCGTCGTCATCTACCAATATTTGTGCCCCATGAAGAATCAAAGGTGGGACAGAAGAGTCTTCGGATAATTTCGGGCTGGTAAGTAATTTCATATCGGGGAATGGTACCTGGTCTTCGTGGTATTCATTTTCATGGGTCGTCTTTGAAGCGGCCTTTAAAGGGCAATTTTCGTCAGTTTGTTCGTTTTGGCGTGGCCGTTCTGACTCTGAGCTCTCCATATCATGGGACGCAATCATAGCACTTAGACGTTTCACCTCTAGAACTGTTTCTTCCTCTGTAGCCCTTGCCACATGCATTGACTCCCTCTGTGTGGCTTTCGCGGAGTTTGCCTTTAGGTCCTCCGAGGGCCTGGGAGCACTGATCTGGTTCCGTGCACCTTCAACGCCTGCGTCGATGGCGTGCATAATTTGGGATTCGCCACCCTGCAGGAGACAGATAATCCATTCATTGATAAAGTCAGGACGGGCAAGACTGGTAACAGTGGACCCCAATATAACACCTGCAAAGACCTCACGGAGGAAGTCCCGTACAGCCGGACAATTGTAGGCCTTGGTATCCAGGAAATTCAACAGTATGTCATCCGCAATCATGCTAAGTTTCTTCTTTTGTTGTTTCTCAGATAAGATATTCGCTAGGCTGCTATCCGGAAATCGTTCAAGGTACTGATCCACGGTTTTTTGGGCTTCCGCCGGGGAGGAGCCCACAGCGGTGAATGCTGCTGCAAGTTCATTCAAGAATACAATGACGATCGATGAGGAGTTGGTGAGAAACTGCAAGAATATGTCCTCTGTTCTTTTTTGTGACAGATGCGAGGAGACCGATGTAATAAAATGAGTCAAGATTCTTCGACAGGAGCCTGGAAAACTCGATTCCGACGGTATGAGTGGCTCATACCACTGTCTTCATTTGGTGAATAAGCTATTTGTTTCACATTGGGTGAAGGGGGTATAGATGAAGGATACTTACTTGACATAGTTATTGATGACTGCATCGGTGAATGTTCTCAACGCGACAGCGGTGGCCGGTTGGAAGGTCGCATATTCCAAATCTGCTGACGAAATCTCTTCAAGCGCACTTGTAGAACCATCGTCTTCCCCTTGGACATCTGAGGCACCAGCCCGCTTCGGCCAGTCCAAAAGCCTGTTGGAGACTTCTAGCGCAAGTTCTCTACGCCTGTTGGACTTTTGCGCATGTGACGCTTCGTTTGGGTGTTCGTTATCCGATCCCTCCCAGGACGCGTGCAGGACAACTCCCACAGCCACTCCAATCAGAAGCAGACCGATTCTCCCCAGGATAATGTAGGTGACGAGCGCAAGAAGCGCAAAGACTCCAAGGAGGGTCTCATTGGTAGAGGTCGAGAGAAAGTTGAGGGTAACATTGATGAGTTCTTTTGAAATCGTTGTATTCGAGATGTGGTCTTGCGTCGGAGGAGCATTGTAATCTTTGCTGGATGGAGATGCTGAAATGACCTGGGAGTTTGCATCCTCACTGAGGTGACTCATTATGCCGAGATATCCCGGAGTTGGAGGGTTTCCAGAGTAATTACAGTCAACCCTCCATGTCCAAGATCAAATATTACCTTGTAGATCTGTGTACAGTATAGACAATTTGACATGGGACAGTAATAAAGAGGACAAGAAGATATGGGATAGGAATCTAGGAAAACGCTTGGCGTGCACCATTGGTCAGTGCGTACCTCGTACTCGTCCTCGGCATAGGGACGGAGTACAGAATTTGAACTTCAATAATACGGAGGTTTCAAAACGTATAATTTATCTTGTCTTATATGTTTCCAATCATGATTTCCTCACAAGCATGAGCTGTGTAGCAAGGAATCTAAAGCTAACAGAAAGGAGTTGATATCCGCTATCCGAGTGAATCTGAGCATTCAAAGAGCATGCGCTTCATGCCAGATGTAAAGAGATTGCGGTTGGGAGAAGGGGAAAAGAGAAAACAAGGGTTCTACAGGGGATGAAGACCTCCAAGCTCATCGGGTCAGGACATAGTCGTGATGAAGCCCTTAGGCCACAACCACCGGTCCCATTGTGGGTTGTTTTTTATCGTGAGATCGGTGTTCACTTCTGTGAAGTCCAAAACGTGAATTTCAACCACATTAAGAAGAAATTCACAGATTGGCTCTAGGGAGAAAAGACTGCACTCCAAGCGCTTTCTAACCTCCCAAATTTGGATGGTCATGATGAGAAATGGACATGGCACGAAAGAAAGAAAAGAAAAATGAAAGATTTTGTAGGGGGATTTCATATTACCTAATGCTTAGCCGATACCTGGACGCTAGTCCCACTTGGACTACATGGGTACTTACTAAGTTCTGACTAAGTAATTACCCACTCCAGAGCGCCTGGGCTCCTGGGTAGCCCCGAGAACACTAGTCCCCTATGTTGTAGAGCATCTATGTAATTACTTCCTCAAAACTCTTCAGATAGTCTGGCATATTTTTGTAATAGTTTCATCTATATCTTTGTTTATGCCTCTGTCCTCTAGAAAGCATCTGGGAAAGCATGAAGTGATTGACATCCTCATCTCCCCAATAGGTGAGATGACTGGCAATGCTGGCTATTAATGAAATATCGAAGGCTCCCCTATATTCCCATTAATAAGGCTCAACAATTCCGGGAATAGGGTCTTACTCTTGGATGCTGTAGTCCACACGACCATTTGCATTCAAGGCACGCACTTTAGCGTCCTCGAATTTCAGCCTCCGGTCCTGGTTAGTGTCGGCGTCGGGACCCAAACTCTCGCCGTGATGGACACTCCGGCCTTTTTGGAAACCATCGTAAAGGGTTTCCAGGTCGGATTCAATCAATGTCTGATAGTGATCATCGGATCCATCGGACCCATGCTGATTTGAGCCCGACTGCGACCGTCGGGTTGATCCGTCACCTGGTTTACCAGAAGTGCGAGCAGCCGATGAGGCGTCATCGCCATTCAAACCCAAGCTGCGATTCAACAAACTGCTTGCAACACCCGTGGTGAAATTTGTCCACAGAGATCCCACACTTTGGCCCATGCGGCTACCGAGAATAGATAGACTCTGACCCGATGTTGTCCAGAGGCTTTTTTTCACCGAGGGTAGAGGTTGGGGTTTCAGGGTTGCCATCGCTGGAGATATCAGGGGCTCGACCCGGTAGCTCACCGGATCAGAAGGATGGAAGATGTTGTAGAGATCTCGACACTTTGGCCTTGAGGCGATACCTAGATTGTCGCTGGGCGCAGGTCCAGGACCATGCGAGTCCAAGTCAATCTCAACGTCCAGCGCATTTTTGCGATTTCGGGGATCCAAGGTAGAGTATCCACCAACGGTCTTGCCCTTGAGCATTTGAAAAAGTGCAATGGGGGATCCCAGACAAAAAAACTCTTCGCAGTCAAAATCAAACGCACTTGAACTCTTGGGGGTTGAGTCGTCGCTCTCTTGGGCCATTCCCTTGGAGGCACCATTCGGTCCGGTATTAGTTCCCGGCTGGTGACATAAGATATCAAATAGAATCGCGCTTCCAAGTGAATGGCCGCAGAGACTAACTGACCCCTTGAAAGAGGGATTTTGTTTCCGGTACAGCCGGACGATTCGATTGCATTCTTGGATGACAATATTGGAGATGTGTTCACAATACCCGCTTTGGTAAAGAAGTACATCCATAGCCAAATCTGAAATGAGGTTTCGGACAGCAGGTACACTTTCCAGCGTTATGTCGGACAGGCTGGGGTAAGCATCATCCTCGAGAGCGTCTGCATCAGTGAGGTCCAGTTCTTTTCTGTTCTGTCGAACTCCCCGGTAAGGAAAGTCTAGAAGATGACGCCAGCACCTGCTGAAATTAGCAAAAGGAAATGCCGAGCAAAGGAATCAGTCTCACACAGGAAGCACTTGAACACGGCAATTCTTATCATTGTCTGGGAGCGCTGAGTTCAACGCTTGAAGGTCAGGCGAACCTTTGTAGACAGTTTTCAGCGTCTTGCGAAGCACATTTACATCATGTATGAAATTGATGCTTTCCAGTCGTAACCCGAGTCGCTGGCCGATTCCATGGGTGACAAGAACTAGATGATCGACCTCGCGGTCTCTGTCCGCGCCGTCCAGTTCCCTCGACTCTTCCATCTCCTGTTCCTCCTGCCTACGAGCCTGTTCTTCAAGGTCAGCTGGATTTTGCGGCTCTCCTGCAAGGGAGGACATTTGGCGTTCTAAGGTTGATTTCGATCTACTTCCGTAGTTCTCGAATCCATCAGCGGAGGCTGACTTCAGGGTATCTGTGGCTTTTCCTGTCTTTTCTTTTAAGGCATCATTCAAACCTCTGGCAGGTGTGGATTCACCCGGTGGTTTTTGTTTGGGACCCTTTGCTTCTGGTGTCTCTTTTGGTTTTCTGGGCTCGAACCCGCGAACCAACTTTGTCCCCGGGACACCCCCTAGCTTTTGATACACCGAAGTACTGAAGCGTGACATAAAATCATCGTTCATGAGCCAGGCCGTCGTGGAATCTTGATAACCGACTATTCTATTCATGTAAGCGCCAAAGAGACGATACTGCTGAGGCTCCACTGCACTAGGGCTGTTGAAATCATTCCCTGTGCCACGGGGAGGAGAGTTTGGGTTGGTTGATTGAGGGGATTTGGGATCTGGCTCATGGGTGTTGATTGGCAGACTTTTGGTCTGACCAGATCTATCTTCTTCTTTTGTTTGTGAATTCTGTTCTGATGGCTGGGACCTCCATGGGCACAGTTTGATATAGCCTTCTTCAAGCTGGGTAGCAAGATTTTCTTCACATGGTTTCAGGCTAGACCCATCCTGAATGAACCACGTTCCACGACGGACTTCATACACAGGGCCAATCCAATATGTAGGACTCAGCTCTCGTTGTTCCACATCGACATTGAAAAGAAAATCCTCATTGACAGGCACTTTTGTCAATACAGGTTCAATGTTGCTTGCCTGGCTTTTTTGGCGGGCGTCTTCAATGTCTGAGAGTTTCTGAAACGTCGTTTCAATCGACTGGGAGTCTTTCCCTGGGAAAGGTATGAATTTCTTAGGCGATGGCAAGGGCTTTTGATCTGCCTTCTTCTGTCCTACAATGGATGGTTTCCGCTTGGGCGAGTCCACTGCGTAGAACCACCTGACTTTCAGTGGAGGGCAATCGTGAGGATAGCGTCGCATGCTTAATCGATGCATATGGGTCACCGTGTGGTCCTCCCCTTGCGATCGCTGTAGGACATCTGGCTTTTGGTGGACATCTGGCTTTTGGTGATCGCCAGGCTGCGGTGTTGGGGTTGCACTTCTTGATGTACTCCATGGAGTGAGTGTCCCCAGGAACGAATTTTGCTCTACACCCGCCATGGGGAGGAGCGCCCGTTGGAAGACAGCGAAACGAACCAACGTGAGCAGCTGGAGTGGGGAAAGGTGGAAGGGTGGGTGATACAAAAGATAAACAAGACGCAAAGATAACCAGAAACAAGAAATAGAGACGTGTCCAAAAGGGAGAATCCGATAAAAGGGAGTTGCACTAAGCGTTTTCCAGTGTTTTGAAGATCGGAAATGATGTAATCCCGGCAATGTAACTAGTTACCTATGCAATTACGTTGCCTAACAGTATCCCCGTATGCATATGTACATCTATAGATATATCAACAACACTGTAGTTAGATGTTTCTATTTAAAGTCGCATTGTCAACACTTTTTTTTTCTTTCAATCACATGTACTCCATAGATTTAGGGGTTTTAAACTGTGGAATTGTGTATCGAATCCAGCGTATATGACTTACCTTGGTCAATGGAGAATAAGCCTAAGAACGAAGGACAACAGAAACTCCCGGTCCCAGTAAGGAAAGAGATGCAGATGAGATATTTGAAAGTCATGAAGGATTAAAAAAAACAAATACAAAAACACAAAAACACAAAAGAATACATAAAATACATAAAATACATGTGGAAGTAGTAATGTTAGGAGTCGACGTCATCCGAAAAACTTCCCGAATACGATAATACGAGAACACAAAGTTACTGACATGATACCTACACATCCATACAACAATACCCTTAGTGTGATGTACTCTGTATCGTCAATCAAGTACTTTCATTACGGTGTGGCTCATTCTCCCCCCCACCCCTCGGTTCGTGTATACCTGGCTGCCTTTCACCCTGCACTGCCCACCTTTCAGCACGGGTTGAATTTCTTCTAATCATTTGCTTTCCTTACCTCTTGACAATTGATCTGCTCAGGGTAAACTCTACTTCCTTTTTTTTTGTCGATACCCAATCTTTCCCTGGGTGATTACCCCACCTATTTTGCCCCAGGGTTGTGACTCTGACAAGATGAACGCTCTCAAGCTTCAGAAGTACGTTTCCTCGCCATTCAATACAATCAAATGCTAACAATTGTGATTACCTTAGGCGCTTTCCGCAGCTTGATCAAGGCGAGATCTTTTCGCTCCAGGATGCATTCAACAGATTGGACGTCGAAGACCGTGGCTACCTTGATGAATCTACCGCGATCAAAGCTGCTCAACAATCAGAACGCCAGCCGTATGATGTAGTACGTGCAGCTTTGAAGGATGTGGAACTCGATAGCTCCCGGCGCGTGGAACTCGAAGATTATGTTGATGTAATACAACTTCCCTGCTTCCTTTTCTCATCCCGCTGGTGTTAATGATACCGCAGCTCGTTTCGAAACTTCGGACAGCACCCACTGAAGGTGCCCGCGCAGCGACTACCCCCGCGGCCGTAATTCAGGGGGCTGGCGCTGGTACCGGAGCATCTCGGCATGTCTCCAAGGGCAGTGTGGGTGGACGAATCCATGTCCAGGGCTCGTCTTCCAATGTCACACATACGATCAACGAAGATGAACGAACCGAGTTCACGCGACACATCAATGCCGTCCTAGCGGGTGATGCGGACGTTGGCAACCTCTTACCTTTTCCCACCGACACATTCGAGATGTTTGATAAGTGCAAGGATGGCTTGGTCCTGGCGAAGTTGATCAACGACAGCGTACCAGACACCATTGATGAGCGTGTTCTGAACAAGGCCGGGAAGAAGATCAAGCAGCTGAACGCTTTCCACATGACCGAGAACAACAACATAGTTATCAACTCTGCCAAGGGTATCGGATGCTCAGTTGTTAACATTGGAAGCGGGGATATCATTGAAGTGCGCGAGCATCTCATCCTGGGTCTCATCTGGCAAATCATTCGCCGTGGTCTTCTTGGAAAGATTGATATCAAACTCCACCCGGAGCTTTATAGGCTTTTGGACGAAGATGAAACTCTGGAGCAGTTCTTGCGCTTGCCTCCAGAGCAGATTCTCCTTCGTTGGTTCAACTATCATCTCAAGAATGCCAAGTGGGACAGACGGTATGCCTACCCCGATGGAGGAACAAAGAAAGAAATGTGGCTAACTGACATAGGGTGACAAACTTCTCCACCGATGTCAAGGATGGCGAGAACTACACTGTTCTCCTTAACCAATTGGCACCCGATGTTTGCTCGCGCGCCTCTCTCCAAACTCGAGACTTGCTTGAGCGGGCCGAGCAGGTCCTCCAGAACGCCGACTCGCTTGATTGCCGCAAGTTCCTGACTCCAACCTCATTGGTTGCCGGAAACCCCAAGCTGAACCTTGCCTTTGTCGCCAATCTGTTCAATACCCACCCAGGACTGGACCCTATCACCGAAGAAGAGAAGCTCGAAGTTGAAGACTTTGACGCCGAGGGCGAGCGAGAGGCCCGAGTCTTCACTCTGTGGTTGAATTCGTTGGATGTGCAGCCGGCGGTCAACTCGCTCTTCGATGACCTACGCGATGGCTCTGTCTTGTTGCAAGCATATGACAAGGTCATTCCTGGAAGCGTGAACTGGAGACATGTCAACAAGCCACCAGCGTCTGGCGGTGAATTGATGCGGTTCAAGGCCGTTGAAAATACCAATTATTCAATTGAGCTTGGGAAACTTAATGGTTTCTCCCTTGTCGGCGTTCAGGGCGCTGATATCACTGATGGCCAACGAACCCTCACTCTCGGACTGGTGTGGCAGCTGATGCGCCGTGATATCACCAACACACTCTCTGCGCTGGCCCAAAGGCTGGGTAAACGCGAAATCACCGATACTGAAATGATCCGCTGGGCCAATGACATGTCTAGCAGTGGTGGCAAGTCTTCGACGATACGCAGCTTCAAAGACAAATCTATTGGGTCCGGAATCTTCCTCCTTGATGTGCTCAACGGCATGAAGAGCAGCTATGTGGATTACGATTTGGTCACGCCGGGTCGGACTGACGAAGAGGCATATGCAAACGCTAAGCTTTCTATCAGTATCGCCAGAAAGATGGGTGCAACCATCTGGTTGGTCCCGGAGGATATCTGTCAAGTTCGGTCTCGTTTGGTCACTACGTTCATTGG
Organism: Penicillium italicum; assembly: GCA_002116305.1. Lineage (NCBI taxonomy): Eukaryota > Fungi > Ascomycota > Eurotiomycetes > Eurotiales > Aspergillaceae > Penicillium > Penicillium italicum. Next base: position 262,197 of record KZ108170.1, on the reverse strand, counting down.
TAAGTTCATGATGTCGTCGGTATGGCTGAAATCTCATTTTCTAACACATGATAGGTTCCCTAATGGCCAAATAAAACAAACACGGTCACTCTTGCGTATGTGTTAGGCCTTGTAGTCCTTTTTTTTTTTTTTTTCCGTCACCTCCAATACTTGTAAATCTGCCGCTTCTCAAAACGAACCTAACCAAGTGTGGATTTCAATCAAAGTTTTATTGTTACCATGCTAAAAATAGTTTCCTCTCCAATTGATTAAAGATACTGATCAAACCATGCGACTGCCTGCAAAAAGGGCAGACTCTTATGGCAAAGCGGATTATTGGCTTGGTGATGATATCTGCACGGACAGCAAACCCATGCTCAACGCCACTGGGCAAGTTGATCTGGTACAGCTGGTCAGTTTTGGCCAAGATATCCTCGAATTCATGGCTCTTTGAGGCGGAGAAGGTCGAGTCGGTTTCTATTAATATTCAGTCTAAGACGCTGTAGTCAGATCATAGAATAACTTACCAGCCGCAGCAATGGACAGCGGGCCTTGGGTTGCTTGTAATACCTCTGCGTCGACGAAACTGGGGTGTACCACGTAGGCAACATCGCAGAGACCTGGCTAAAGCAGTCAAACGGCATGTTTTGCAGCAGTAAGGCATGTGTGGGGACCTGAACATATCCCGAAATAATATCCGACAACGCCAACCCGCTCACAGTCCATTTTGGACTTCATTTCCTTTAGTATCGCCTGGACCACGAGTTCCACACAGTCTGGCATGACGCGCCAAGTAACCATTTGCCACTAGCTGGTCTGCAATAAGCTGTGCATTAATGAAGTGGTAACCAATTACATTGGTAGAACACTCTGGGCGTGAGATGTAGACCTCGACTACGACTGTCAGTCAAACTGTAGTCTCTCCACAGGATCAGAAGTATGAACCATCGCCAATTCTTCATCCTTAACACCAGTGGCGCAGCAGCTAAGTGGGTATATTGGATACCATTTAGGTACCGGTGAAAGAGTTGGTAAATACTAGATTGCGAGGAAAACCTCTGGAGTATAGAGAGAGGGAGAGAGAGAGATATATATATATATTCCAAGGCCGGGGCTTATTACGATATAATGGTCCATGCTTATCCAATCCGGTGAAGTAAATACGCGCATCGTTATGTCTTGAGAGCGTAAACAATGAACGATATATATCAAATCAACATATAGGTGTGATACAGCTCTATAGCTCTATAGCTATGTAGATGTGTTGTTTATAGGGGTCTGTTATCGGCATGGAGAGTGGCCTCGTAGGTATTAGAGGCATTGCGAGCTGTAGCATATGGATATCTAGGCACCGTATCAAATCAAATCAGATGATCAGGTACAAGCTACATAAAAAACTGGGCTCTGTGAAGATGCCCAGCCAAAAGACGATATTACCTAATAAACGGCGACCTCGCATCAAGCGAGTTAGGCTTAGCGCAATTAGTGGTAGTTGAGACATCTGAAGGATTAGTAGGTAGCCCCGGAGCCGCCGGAAGATACACAGCATGATCAGCTCATGTACACATGCAGATAAGAGAAAAGCCATGAGACTGGCAGATACCCGTGACAAACGGTATTCGTGGATGGAGCCATGGTATACATGCCGGAACAAGAAGTTGTGGACAGGACGGTTCCAATCCCGCGCGAATTGATCCCACGAGACTGAGTTCCACCAGTCGGAATAGAGCCCTCGATCCGCAAACATGGTGATTTCGGCTACAGCATTGTGCTAGATGGTATTAGAAACGAATTCGAGTGGCAGACGGCCGGAGAGACTTACAACACATTCCCAGATCAGGTAGAACGCCAGTAGATACTCCATCATGAACGAAAAAAGCAAGTCACCGAGAACCCAGGGAAATACCCTAAGTCTCTGCTGCGCGGTCATTTCCTCCTCTTTCATACGCACCGTGTCCATTACCACCGGGTATATCCACGATTGAGAGACTGCCATCATAACCACAATAATGCCGAATGTGGCCAATGTCTTTTCTGCGACATAGAGCCGGCCAATCTTTTTGGTCCGCGGGTATTCAAGCTCATAGACCAATGTAGGCAATGACATGAAGTCGCAGATATTTCCTATTGTCAAGTTTTGGGGATAGTGATTGTTGGTCAGTGAACACCGGCCCTTTAATCCCTCAGATAAGACCTCGATCTCCTGCTCTAGCAGTTCTCTGAGGGATCTCACCTGGTTCGGTTCAAGCGGCACGCCGGTCTCGATCGTTTCAATAAGAGATAAAAGTTGGTCGGTTTCATGAGACCGAGTATAGTTTTGGAGGTCAGAAGAGCGCCGATTAGAGTCATTTTTCTTAAGGTCTGTGATCTTAGCATTGACTTCTGTATCAAATGCAGAAGAGTGCCCCCTTTTGGCAGAAGTAGCATGTCCTCTTCCTTTGGCTTTGGTTTGTCCAAGACTTGCTTTCAGCATATTTCGTTTGCGATAAATTTCCGATACTGCCTTGATTAGTTCCTGCCCATGAACGAACGAAGACTAACATACAGTAGCCATTGTAAGCTGCATAGCTGTGTTGCTTCATAAGCATAGCCAAGCAGTGCAATACAATAAAGACAGTGTGTGTCCACGGCCAATCGCGATGGTATGTCCACCATATAACGACTCCAAGGTATGTAGTTTGCCAGATCTACATAGGTTAGTAATGTAATAGGGTTAAGGAGAACTTTTTTTTGAGACTGACATTCTGAATGAGCCAACCAAGACCGTTCCAGCGGATGCATCTCTTGAGTACTACTCGTTGTAATATCAGACAGAACCCCGTAGACCAACAAAGGAGCAAGTTAGTCAACCCGCGGACCATGACATCTTTATCCATCATGAGACGGATGATCTCGTTCTTGCCCCATATGCTGCCATGGGGTCTCCAAGTGTTGGCAGCAAGCCTGAAGAACATCAGGGTCACACCCATCCAGAAGAGAACAAAAAAACCATGGAACTGAGGGGCAGTAGTCCCCAAATTTTGAAAAGTACTCAGTTGCCAGGTGAATTTCAGGTCCTGAAACCTGAATTTCCGTTTTCCACCCTGATGTGAGAGATCGTGATTGAGAATCTCTTGTAAAAGCTCGGCATCGTCTGTGGTGAGCAAGTATTGACCAGCTTCAGTGGTTGATTCTGGTTCTTCCATAATTATGGCACCATGATAGATTGTTTCAACGCTTAGGTTTTTTTGTAGAGATTTGCTCTTTTGTCTTGATTTTGATTTTAGTTTGGAGCGGTACGTGACGTTCTGTGGAGCTGTTCCTGAATTGGAGTATCCCTGGTTATGTAGAAGGGTAGGATTATAAACAAAAGAAAGGTATAGGTCAAAGTTGTCAAATATCTTGTTTAAGATAAAGAGAGAGAGAGAGAGAGAGAGAGAGAGAGAGAGAGAGAGACAAAAATATGGCTACAAGCCTCTGTGTCTGAGATTGTACTTCTCCGCCTTAGCTCTCGCCCCTGGAGCTTTCTCTCTCTCTACCTCTACCTCTCTCTCTCTTCCTCTTCTAATTCTTACCATCCCATACTATCAACATCATCCATTGACCCTTATCTCATTGTCCAGCATAATGGATACACCACAAACACCCCAAGTTCGGGTCCCTGGCGAAACCCCTGACACAACCCAAGAACCCAATGCGACTGCGACTGCCACTGCGACGGTGAACCACAATTCCACCGAGGTAGAGATGGGAGGAACACAAGATACAAGCCAACCGGACTCCGAACCTGCCCAAGAAGATTCGACACTTCCAGATGTGCAGGCAGAGCCAGAGCCACCCGCTCCGGCAAAGAAGAACTCGGGCTTCAACTTCCTTGAGTGAGCATTCTTTTCCCTTTTGCGATACAATCTTTTTCTCGGGCTTCAGCTTCCATTATCCCAATCAATATTCATCAGCTCACAACCACTTTTAGCTTCCTCACTTCGCCTATTGTTGAGATCATCGTTGGGAAAGGCGACGATGAGACCGTTATGACAGCTCATCAATCCCTCTTGGTGGAGGCGCCACTGCTAGCCGACTTGATTAAAAAATTTGAAGCGTCAGGCCCGGTGAGTTCATTCGTTCAAATCTGTTCCGACGTTTATTTCTTATTCTAATCGGTTGTGATTAATAGCGACGCATCAGTCTGCCAGAAGAGGACGTCGATGCCTTCAGTTGCTTCCTTCAGTTCCAGTATACGCATGATTACACCGTGGTTCAAACGGAAACACCCAGGGAAACATCCGAAGACAAAAGCAGCGACGAGTTGCTGCGCCATGCGCGCATCTACACCCTGGCAGAGAAGCTTGGCCTACCAACGCTCCAGCGCATTGCCCATGGCAAAATCCATAAGGTCCAGAGCTCACCTGGCGCGGAGCTTTCGTATGCTCGTTACGTATACACCCACACACCAGCGACAGACACAACCATTCGGAGGCCTGTAGCGACTTACTGGGCGAATCAAAGCCACGTGCTGCGCCAGGAGGTTGGGAATGACTTTAAGAAGCTGTGCATTGAGGTGCCAGAGTTTTCTTTTGATGTTTTGACTATCATTCTGGATCGCAAGCTGAAGAGCGGGCCGGGGGATGAGATCAAGGGAAGTGCGCGCAAGCGCAGAAGAGACATCTAGTTATTGCCAGTTGTACAATCACATATGCGAAGATCAACGATGTCTAATCATAATTTGGTATGAATGTCCTTGAACGGTCCTGGGGCAAACTCTTGTTAATGGCCGCAGAGGGTCTGATTTTCATAAGGCCAGGCTCTCCACCTCCTCAATGATTTTCGGGGCCGTGGTCAGATTCTCAGACCCATCCTTGGTGATGTGGATGTTGTCTTCGATGCGCACTCCTCCCACACTCCAATACCGCTCCAAGACCTCGGTATCGATGTACTTACCGGTCTCGGGGTCCTCCAAGACGGGATCGATGATGAAACGACAGAAATAGATCTGGTAAACCATAAGAATTGGGGCGTTGAGAAACAGGATACTCAAGGGGGAGTACTTACACCGGGCTCAACGGTGACCACAGAGCCAGCAGGCAGGTTAGCGCGAACACGTAGGTAGCGGAACATGGTATCCTTGTCCTCATAGTTGGGATTACCACCGGTATCATGGGTGTCCATCCCCAGGTAGTGACCGAGGCCATGGGGGAAGAAGGCCACGCTGACACGCTTCTCGAACAATTCTTCCTCGGATCCGCGCAGGATACCGAGCTTCAACAATCCACGGATAGCAATACGATGTGCCAGCGCGTGCACGTCATCCCAGCGCACGCCTTCCTTGAGTATCGCAATGCATTCCGTCTGCATCTGGAGGACAATCTCGTAAATCTGACGGGTCTCAGGCGCAAACCGTCCATTCAAAGGAATAACACGCGTGATATCGGCGCAGTAAGTCTGATATTCACCGCCAGCATCGACGAGAACATTGTTCTTCCGCTGCTTAGTGATGGGGTCGACTAGGTCGACGTCGTTTCTAACATAGTGAAGAGTAGCACCCCCCTCACCTCCGGCAACGATGGGGTGGTAGGACTGCTCGCGACATCCATTGGCAATGCATGTGCCGATAATGGCAGCTTCGATCTCACGCTCGTTGGTCGCGGTCTTGGAGGCCTGGATAGCAGCAATGTGGGCTTTGGTAGAGATATCATTTGCCTTTCGCAAAAGCGCAACCTCGTACGCATCCTTGATGACACGAGTCTCCTCGATGGCAGTTTTCAGGGTGGCCGTGTTTGTTTCAGCGAAGCCCTGGAAACTTGTGCTCTCTGAAACCTGTTCGGCGATTGCAAACGCAGCAGTTTGTCCCTTGTGGTTCGAGGCGATCGACGCCAAAGTCGAATTCACCTCGGTTGTGAATAGAACGCGGTCCACATCGTAGAGCTTGACAGCCTCCTCGGGGGAGAGAGGAAGACCAGACCAAATGACTGACTCTGGGTTGATCGGTGGAATGAACAGAGTCAATTCATCATTGACGGCATCGTATACCACAGCGGCATTGGGCAAAAGACATCCCGTGAGATAGAAGAAAGGACGACGTTGCCTAGACCGGGTTAGTGTTAGTCTAAATTCCGTAGAAATGCTGCATTACCTAAATGGCATATCCTCATCGCTATCCTCGATCAATCGAGTTTTTTGAGCCTCAAGGTAGATAACTCCGGCCCCGCCATGCCGGGCCTTAAGAGACTCTGCGACACGAAGAGCATGGGCCTTAGCCGGATATTTGGCAGCGAGAATGGTATCCACAATGGTCATATTGAATGAATAGTGAGGAAAAAGAAGAGAAAGGGGGGAGAGAGAGAGGGGGAGAGAAGTGTCAGGTAATATTTACCATCGGAGACGAGGTTACATTGGCGGGGCTTTGGAAATTCTGCCGCTGTCAAAGAAAAAGAACAACACATTCACAGTGAACATTCGATTCGGATTCATACACATCATGATATTCGGAGTGTTCGGAGTATTCGGTTGATTTGAATTATTCGGTTTAGTCGGTTTCTTCAATCTCTCCAGGGCTAACTCTCTGAAGCAGATACATCTTCAAACTCCATCTCCCATTGGTCCACTTCCGCAAACTTCTTGGCTGCCGCACGCAACTCATCGCTCACGCAACGAATGACCTCTGTTTCCATAGATTCAGAATCAGACACATCGGACTCGGGTGGTGATGATAATGGAGAAGAGGATGGTGATGACAGAAGCATTTCGTTTTCCTTGTTGACACCACTCGCTTGAGAACGTGAGTACGTAGCTGGTTCTTTTGGAACCGACGATTTGTTCTTAATGTTCTTTTCTTTAACCTTCTTCTGCCTCGGATTGCGGGTGTTGGATAATGGTTTGGGCTTGCTTTTCCCTGTCCGTTGCCCGGGCAATTTTTGTGATGGGTAGTTTAGCTCGTCCTCGTCACTAGATGCGGCGTCATGCTGGTCATCACTTTCGTCGCTGTAATCATTGATGGCGCGGAGTCTGCGCCGCCGACGTGGTAAAAGTTTGTCTTGTAGGTTTGCTGTCGATAGGTGACTCGGGGCTTTGGACTTTTTCCTCTGAACAGGTCGCGGTGTGGAGTCACCAGGTGCAGCGGAGCCAGCAGGACTGCTGGCCGGTGGTAACATAGTCTGGCTCATTATTTCGGGGAATCGTTGGGACTGTGGCGTAGCCTCGACTCTTTCGATCTCAACCTCCTCATCTCCAAGTTCCTCGTCTTCGGGTTCAGCCTCCTCATCTGCAAGAAGCTCGTCTCCAATTTCATGTAGAGAGTCGTCGCGTTGAATTGGTGTCGCAGTTGGTGTATCTTCTACCATATCCACAGGCGACTGTGGTACTTGAATCTCTTGGGTCATGCGTCTGCGCTTGCGCGATCCGCCGGACGAGAGTGGTGATTCGGACGGTGACGGTGACGACTTCTCGGTTGGCTTGATAAGTAGTGACTTCCCCCGAGAAAGATTCAGTGGTGTTGATTCATCATTGGGGCTAAGTCCACCAAGGAAGTCATCATCATCAAGGTCGGAAGAGCCATCGTCGTCGGCTTGCATCATCTGCAGGATGCTTTGCTGTCGGGGCCGCCGTCTGAAGTTGCTCAGAACAGAATTATCAAATCCAGGCGTCCCAGGAACCCGGGAGCTCGTATCGCCTTTGCGTCCGGCGAATGATAGCGTAGACGAATAACCGCGCGATCTTGTAGGGGGACGACTGCCGGTTCCAGGTCGACTGCCGGTGCCCGGCCGGTCCCCCGTGGGTGAAGATTCAATTGCTTGTTCATGACTTTTTGTCAGGGGTGTTTGACTGCGTAGCGCCTGTCTCGGATCCAAGATTGAGCCGCGCTCAGGCTGCACAGGCGATATGGTGATATTGGGGTCAATTTGTTGCGTTGAATCTTCTGTCGCGGTTTTTTTGGGCTGAGTCTTTCCCAATGTACGACTTCGTTTAGGGGCAGGACGAGGCATGTTTAAACAACTTGATTTGAAGTCACGGAGTATGTTTATGGAGCCAAAAAATGGGTTGCGCTACAAATGCGAAAAGAAGATCGACGCGTTTGTTTGGGACGCGTGCACGTGGACCACATGTGACATCAAATGAACGAGTACAACGAGGACAGCGGCTACAACGTACAGAAATCACTCTGATATGCCGATATGCCTACTGATCTACTGATCTATTGATATAAATTCATTTGCTTGTGCTATATGTCTCGCATTTTCCCCTTCCAATGTCACAATCGTGTTGTATGGCTCAACCTGCCACGGACTCACCCCCGTATCCAGTTAGGCCAACTATTTTACAAGCACGAACAGATGAAAGACTTGAATAACTTTCTTTAGCAGGTGGTATTGCATTATACATTAATGCCCATGCCCCAGATTCTCCGGATCATTTCTTGGATAACCCCCCTCTTCGCCTCTACTCATCTTGAAAGTATGGTCTGATGCCCGTCATGCCGACTAACCCCTCGGTTTGGAGTGGAATGCAACGTTAGATGCAACTGGGTATAACCTTACCTTTGAATAATGACTCTGCCCCTGGAAAATGAGACGGTAGACCCAATGGGGGACTATGCAGTTAGCGACACATCCATCGGCAAGAAAAAGCGCTCGAATACAGACGCTGCTGAATATCCCAGGAGACGGGCAACAATAGCTGTAAGCGCCTCTGGCAGGTTTGACCAGGGCAGATTTGACGTTGATTCAGTGTCAGATATGCCGGCTACGCAAGACCCGATGCAATGGGGCTCGTCCCAAATGTCAACTCTGCTCCGATTTGAACGCGGAATGTGTCTATCGAGAACCTGGTATCAAACTCGACGCCGGCGACAAGCTCATCCTAGATCATTTGGCCAGAATTGAGAGTTTGCTACATTCGAATTTACCAAACCAAGGGTCACATTTAGCCCTATCCGCTACTTCCCCGGCCACCAGCAACGATACAAACCTCGGCAATGACGATCCGTCAATAAAAACATTATCCAGCAGCTTGCCGGTCCATGGAAGATTGTCTGCGGTTGGGCTCGGTTCCTGGGTCAACCTACCTGCGAGTCTAAGCATCTCCACGATGCCCAAGATGCATACCACTCCTGCTCTTCATCTCCTCCAGTGGCCCCTTATTCGGGACTTGGTCTCTGGAGCCTGTGATCCACAGCACCTTCTTCAATTAGAGATGGCTCGCGAACCATTGCGGCTGACTCCAAATTCAGGCTTTGATTTGACAAATGCATCCACGTATGCTCAAGCATTTTTCAACTATGGAAATGTCTGGTACGCCTGCGTGAACCCTTACACCTGGAATCGATACTATCAATCAGCTCTCGCGCAAGGGTTCCAGGAAGGGCCCATGAGTTGTTTTGTTCTTCTGGTTTTGGCCCTAGGAAGCGCCAGTCATAGCGGCAGTATCTCGTTTGTGCCACCAGATCGTGAACCGCCGGGGCTTCCATATTTTGCCGCTGCGTGGAGCTTCCTACCGTCAGTCATGATGCGAAATACTGTGGTTGCGGCGCAGTGCATGGTCATGGCTTCTGCCTACCTATTCTATCTAGTGCGACCCCTAGAAGCTTGGACCTTGCTATCCAGCGTGAGCATGAAATTACAGTTGTTGTTTGGCAGTCCAAATCGAATCCCGACTCAGTGGAGAGAGCTGAGTGTGAGGGTATACTGGAATGCCTTGTTGTTTGAAAGCGACCTTCTCGCGGAATTAGACCTCCCCCATTCTGGCATTGTCAACTTTGAAGAAGTCGTGGATCTGCCAGGGGGGTTTGAAGAAGAAGATGAGGATGATGGAGAGGAGGAAGACGGGGATCATAACGAGAGCGAAGAACGCCAGATAGCCAGGAAATATCAGGGTTCGTCACGCCCGGTGGACTCTCAACTGGCTGTTCGGCGTGACGAACTCTGGTACTTTCTGGCAGAGATTGCGCTACGAAGACTCCTCAACCGCGTCAGCCACATCATTTACCAGAAAGACAGCACCCACACTCTTGCATCATTGGGTCCGATTGTCTCCGAGCTCGACTTTCAGCTCTCTCAGTGGTATGACAGTCTTCCTCGGCCCGTTCAATTTCCTTTGACCTCAAACCCTCTTTCCAATCCGGTTCAAACGGTGCTGAGGCTTCGCTACAACGCATGCCGTACCATTATTTATCGTCCATATATCTTGGCTGTTTTTGAGAATGAACAGGCTGGAGCGGACCCGGGAGTGAAAGAGTGTTGCCGGCGATGTTTAGATGCCACACTCCGTCAGCTAGAGCATATAACCAGCCACCGTGAAGGCCACCTTCCATACCTGTGGCAGGGAGCCCTGTCAATGGTATCACAGACATTGCTGATAATGGGCGCCACGATGTCTCCTACCCTCTCTATCCTACTCCCTCCCATTTCACAGATAGATGCGATCATTGCGGGAGTGATAAACGAGGTAGAGAGGTATGCACACCTAGCACCTAGCCTGAAACTGTCAGCCGAGATTATTCGAGATGCAGAGAGACGACGACAAATTTGTCTTCATTCGGCCAACATGTGCCTCTGAATTGCACACTTCCGATGAGGGAGCTTGTGTTAATTAGGCCTCAGCTCATCGGTGAATGGCTGAACTGAAACATTTACCGGCTAGGGATGATAAAAGACTTTTGTACATTGGAATGCGAGCACAGCATAAGGCTTGTAAGTACCAAAAAGTATTAGATTGAAGGAATGTGAACTTGTGTGATATGCGTTAAAGTGTGTCGTCAGGACTCGTACTGAGGCAAGATCACCAAAAATAAACGAAACAGTTTATATGAGCAAGAAACAAATAGCATCAAGTACAATCCCTTCTCATGACAATTATGTTCTTAAATCATCAACCAGGTCACGGGTTAAAATCATGGTATCTCAAAAAGACGTGGGGAGATCAAAGAACAACAAAAAAAAAAAAAAAAAAAAGAGAAGCAGAGGCCGGGATGAGTGTGGAAAAAAAAAAGGGGGGGGGGGGGGGGGGGGAAGTAAGTAAATTATCGTGTGGCTTCATATACTTCCTAAACCAAAACCCACTCGCTACCACGCTTGATGAACTTGTCGAGCATCAAGCCTACATCAACCAGTGCGAACCGGCAAATGTAAAAGCCAAAGAATTCAGCAGCATGTCGTGTGCTGAGTTCTAGACCAACATGGGTTTTAGACGAATGTTTGAGCCCGGGGTCCTCGACCTGCTGAGCAATTTGTTCTGATAGTGGATTAGAATGGTATCAAAGCATATAGACGAGAAAAGTCTTACCTAGCACTTGTGCAGCATCGAAAAGCCGCGCCAATGCCCCCATGTAGTTCGCGTTGGGCCCAGAGAATTCAAGCTGGGTTACATTGCGCTTCGCAGGTGTTCCATGTACGGATGTCATTGGGACAGAATTGAGAAGCAGATTGTCCTTGTTACTTTCTCGAGCACTCGAGACCGCAGTGGTTGTCCCAAGGCCGGAAGTTTTTGCCCGTAATCTTTTCCATGTCAAGTATGATTTATTTGGCGCAACTTCCGGTTGAACGGGTTCGTCTGGTGTGGAAGTGGGTTTAAACAATGGCATTGATGCTTGGACACCGACATCACTACCCAATTTCTTGGTCAAAGTAGCCTGAACTTGGTCTAGTATAGTATCAAAGGATTGCATCTCTTCCAGGACCGCATCTGCATCATATGTATCGACTTGGGCCAGCTTGAGCAGGGCGGCGGTCAGCAAATCGCAGTTAGACACTTTCTCGTCGAGGGCCTTGAGTTTGACATTTTTCACGCGCCAGACATCTCGAGGAATAAAGAGCTTCTCCGAGAGATAGCCACCGTGAGGATGTGCGAGTGTCTGGTAGAGACATCTCATTAACCAAAAGGGGCGGAAAAGGAAACCCTCCGGACATGGCTCTAGAGGAAGCGGGGCATTGGCTACCAGCGAATTGGGACGGCCAAGAGCTATGGGTGAGTGAATGTTGCTGCCAAATAGGTTCAATCCACCGCTTGGCAGTCCATATTGATTGAAGTTAAAGTTGGCTAGGGTCGGTGTAGGTAAAACAGGAACGCCGCTAGTCGCGCCCCTTTGAGTGTCAGGGAATGCACCGCTCCACGGGGAGCTTGGAGATTCCGGGCATACATCTGGGATCTGAATTGGAACAGAGGCATTCCGAGCTCGGAAAGGCTTCGTATTGGAGTGGAGTTTGTTCAATCCATCTGGAGCCGAGGGAACTTTGCCCATGGGCCGCGCTGATAACGGCAGGGGGGGTAGTTCGTTCTCATCATCTTCATGAGTACGAGCTTTGGAGAGAAAGACGTGGTCTGTGAAAGAGCCTACCGACGGGTTGCGTTGTGTTGGGTGCAAAGTGGAACGGGGCCCAGGAGCAGAAGCTTCATCTTTCGGCCATGGTAGCGGGCGGTTTGCCAGTGAGGTTGCAGCATTTTCGAAGGCCGATGTTGCATTGGAATTAGTGCGAGAGGAGCGGGTGTTAGTCTCAATTTTAAGCTCGCGAGTGTGACCGGATAGTCTCCGGGCTCGCACTCCTGGACCTGTAGAAGAGGTGAGTGAGCCAATAGAACCAGCGCGGTTTGATACCGAGGCCCGCTTTGAAGGCGCCGGGAAGTCAGACGACACTGGCAGAGGTGGCAAAGCCGAAGATGGAGGAGAAGAGGGCATGGTATATGGTTCGGGCCTTAGGCCGCCTAGTGGCAAGACATCATCTTCTGCAAGCGTAGACAGTGCACTCCCAGTGCTTATGGCATTGGACGTTACGGGGCTTTCCCAGGTCCTCCCAGACATATTGCTTGAATCCGATTCTCGAGGGAGTGCCGACTTGGACTGAATGCCGAACTCAAAGTCGTCCATCACGTAGCCCTTGGTCATCTCTTCTAGCAAACGCTCCTCTTCTTCTGCCTCATCGTCCAGATATGCCGAAGTACGGGTAATGAGGTCATCTCCAAAACTTGTCTCTTCCTGGATCCGGCGCAGTTCATGATCACGATTCATTGCATCTGCCTCCTGTTCTGCCTCGCGTACTCTTTGCTTCGCTAATTGGATGTTCCTGCGAGCATTTGAAACAACATCATCGCTTTCGTCTTCATTGTACTCCGGCACCGGCTCCAGACCTTCATCATATGCAGCTTCCACGGCCGCATCGAGGGCCGCATCAAACTCAGCCTCGGTGTCATTACTGAGGCGACGGCTTGTCCGGCGACGAAGGTACACGGATGACGCCTTAGAGTTTGCCGATGAGGGTGACGAAGCACCCGATTCATCAATTGTGTCCAACCATGAAGTGGATTCATTGTTGTCTTCCTGGCTCTCCGCCGGCAACGCTATAGATCGCGGTTGATCTTCCAAGGCAGACGGCCTTAAGGATTGTCGCCGAGGGGGAACCGCTTCCATGGAAAATCCCTTTGCCTCTTCCAGTGGGATCTGGTGGAACCCAAAACTGGAATGAGGCGAGCTCTGCTGGCTCTCAATATGGGATCCATCATTTGTCGAACGAAACAATTCTCCATATGACTCTTGGCTAAGGGGCCGATCTGGAAGAGCTTTGTCGTCGCTCTCTGGGAGAGGAAAGTCCATACGATGAAGTTCCGTGACGCGAAGCATATATGTGTCTCGAATTTCTTGAAGTTTGTGTTTCTCTTCGTCTCCTCCATTGCTACGAACCATGACAAGCTGTAGCAAGTTGCAGGCGTCGGTGTAAGCTTCCATAGCACCCTCAAAATTGGCAGCGTTGTCAAGAAGAACTGCCGTATTTGCTTTCTGAAGTGCCTTTGACAGCATTACCTTTTGCGTCTGTCCATGTTGGATGGCCGCCGGGTCTTCTTCCCCGTCATTTAAAGAAATGGACCCCCCACTGGACGGAGACATTGGCAGATCCGTTTTGTGACTAGGAGTTGAGGGCCGAAAAAGATGTCTTGAGGCGGCAAATGAGAGGTCGAGTTGTTGTGATGATGAGTCCTGGTTGAATATGGCGGAGTTCTCCAGCTCTGGTAGATCGTGTATCGGCAACCCATTCAGTCCTTGCGCATGTTGGGGGCTATGGCTCCCCCGTCCACGGCTGTGACCTGAATTGGACATTTTCGAGCTCCCTCGACGATGATGACCCATGTACTCCGAGGGACTTTTACTAGATGCCGTTGACTGGGACCAGCGATTTAAACTGCCTAGCCCTTCTTTGATAGGGCTGGTCGCTCCCCGACTCTCCAGAGACAGGTTTGCCACATTTTCTGTAAGCACACCGAGGCCAGTGGGTATGACGGCACCTGGCGGCTTTACCACTCGAGTCCGAGAACTAGGTCGTGAGGAACGAGAGGAAGGCCGGTTGTGGGGTGGTCCAGACGCTGGTTCCGATGCAAAGGGATTCGAAGGACGTCTGAGGTAGGATGAATTGGGATCATCATCGACTACTGTGTGGTGAATCATTTTCGCAAAACGGCGGAATAGCGGTCGAGTGAGTAATATATCGAGTCTGGTCTGAAATTGCGTACCCTCGAGGCACTACGCGCGACCAAATAAACACAATAAGAGAGAGAAATGGGTATCTGCAACCAGGTCCTGTGTGGCTTCGCTCATTCTTCGCAAGTTTGAAGAGTTGAAGTGTTGATGTGGTCGTATGTCTCGTAGAGTATCCTTTTTGGAAAACCCCCTATCCGTCTCAATGCATAGCTTCGTAATCTGGAGGGCTCAAAAGTTCTAAAACAATGGGCTAGAAGACATTATTTCAATTGACCTCATGACTTAGAATGATCAGGAATCATGCGCATTATTCAAGATCAGGAACCAAACTCACCAAACGGGGAGATTTTATCCTTTTGCGTCAAGCACGGTGTACCTCCAAAGAACAAGAACCTGTTGAATTTGTAGAAAGCCAGACTAATTATCACTTTCGGACGTCAAGTTCATCATGTTCGTGAAGTTGAAGTTCGTCAGGGGGCTTGAACTGGTACTTCAGGGGGGGGGGGGATGACCGGGCGGGGGACGACTGGGAACGAAAAAAGTGGGGGGCCCCCGGAAGAGGAGAAGATAAAAGA